>CM060405.1:45753337-45779629 GCA_030545235.1 Helianthus tuberosus
TCGTGTAATAAATGAACAAACAAGAAATTCCGTTCGTTTAGTTAAATGAACGAACGTGAACAGAGGCCGCGTTCGTTCGTTTATGTTCGTGAACGTTTGGTAACGTGTTCGTTTGTGTTCGATAGCTCATTAGTGATTTCAATTTTTATATTTTATTTAAATACTTCAAAATTCTAACAAATTAAATATTTAATAAGTATCAGTGGAGTATATATTTTGTTCGTGAACGTTTGTTTGTGTTCATTTATGACATTAGTTTGCATTCATTTGTGTTCATGAACGTTCATTACCTAACATTAACAAACAAACACGAATAAGTTCATTCCTTAACAAACGAACACGAACAGAAAATCTCATTCGGTAAGTGTTCATGAACAGTCCGTGAACACATATATTTCCTTTGGTCAACACGTCACCTACCTTGTCAACATTTTGACCTGCTAACCGGGCCTCAAATCAGAATTTTTAAAAGTTAGTTACCTTGGATTAAACATTTTAAACTTTGTTGGCTTTTTCTGGCCTGGTTAAAGTTGACCAAGATTATTAACTTTGTGGCAAACATAAGTGAATTACGGTCAAACAAACGACTAACCATTATGCATATGGCAATTTCCACATATAAGTGCATAAGATTGAGTAGGATCCTCTCCAACAAGCAATGCAGCAAGTCGAGCCATCCAACCAGCATCGTGTGGACTCATAGCCACACGACTCTGATGATCAACAACAAGCTCACCAGCCATCGAGAACTCCGAAACCTCACTTCCCGCATACTGAAACCCCCCATCTTGAACTCCCGTACTTCCAGGAGATCTAGCCTCTGATGGGGCCCGTCTTCTTAGACCACCAGATTGCATAAACTCAACATCACCGCTTTTGCCTGTATCATGTTGATTAAGATGTGACTCGTCTACATACCAATGTAGTCCTGAATCTGCACCCAATTTGGATGCTAGAACTGATGCAGCAGCCGCCTTTGCTGCTGGGTCCGGATCGTATTTCTGAAAAATTAAGGATTTTGCAATAGCACGATACTAACCGTATTTGGGGATAAGAATAGAGGTTGAAGTGGTACCTGAATAAGTTGCTGGGTGTTGTAATAGTTAGTCCGATCTTTAAGTTCATCGATTTTTGCTTGCCTTTCATCCCGAAGCCTTTCTAAACTTCTTTGATCCCTGCGTTCACCTGCATACACTAATTCATTAATTGGTTGTTTTGCCCCAGTAGTATAACTAACCAGTAACCACATTTGGTTAAATCAGTTTTCGAAAAGAGAAGATAGCTATATACTTAAGGAGGGGACTTACACATTCCTGTGAGGCTATGAATTCCAGAGTACAAAACCCATGCTAATACAGGCAATACAAAGATAGGCAAAACTCGAAGCGCCCTCAATTTCCACTCCAACATCACCGTTCGTGTCGTCATCACAGCATATCCAATCGCGAAAACCTGAAACGAATCCTACAATACGTAATGTTCTCATCTAGTTCTACCCATTCCGATTACAACACTGAATCAATCATTAGGTTCAACTGGAAGAACGGAAGATACAATTAGATGATGATATTATTACCTCAAGAAGAACAAAAGATACAATGAGATTCCTAGCAGTTTTCCTCCATCTTGTAGATCTTTTCTTCATTCTAGCAAGAATAGTAGCCTCTTCTTTAGATATATATCGCAATCTCTTCTCGAAGTCATCATCGTATAACCTAAACAATCCCTTCCAAAACCGAGAAAATATACCCGTCTTCCCCTTTCTCGCAGAATGATCATTCGTCTCGTCAACAACATCCTTCGCATCTTTCTCCTCCGCCATTTGTTCTACAAGGTTTTGCACGGAATCAATCATCTATTTCAGGCCTAAAAACCTATCATGATCTAAAATAAGAATCAAACACCTAATTCGTTCAAATTCAAAAACCCTACATACCTAATATCGTACAACAGTGAATGCGAAATCTGCCTCTGATACAGAAGATGAATTACAAAATAGTTTTAGATGGATTAATCAGGCCTAGAAACCGATCATGATCATAAAATCAAACAGCAAGGATGCGAAATCTGCCTCTGAAACAGAAGATGAATAACAATCACAAAATAGTTAACAGGCCTAAAAACCAATCATGATCATAGAATTAAACAGCTAATCGGTTCAAATTCGAAAACCCTATGCAACTAATATCGTACAACAGTTAATGCAAAATCGGCCTCTGAAACGGATGAATTCAGATTGTTTCATAAACAATCACGAAAGAGTATTGCATAGATTAACAGCCTAAAAACCGATCATGATCATAGAATGAGAATCAAACAGATAATCGTTACAAATTTTGAAAACCTACATGAAATTAAGAACACGAAGCCGGTTACTACCTGATATCGTACAACAGTGAATGCGAAATCTTCCTCTGAAACAGAAGATGAGTTCAGATTGTTTTGGAAACAATCACGAAATAGTATTATTAAATAGATTAATCAGGCCTAAAAATTGATGATGATCATAGCATGAGAATGAGAATCAAACAGATAATCGTTTCAAATTTCGAAAACCTACGTGAAATAAGAGCGCGCACCTGATATCATAGAGCAGTGAATGCGAAATCGGCCTCTGAAACAGAAGATGAATTCAGATTGTTTCAAAAACAATCACGAAATAGTATTCCATAGATTAACAGCCTAAAAATCGATCATGATCATAGAATGAGAATCAAGCAGAGCAGATAATCGTTACAAATTTCGAAAACTCTACGTGAAATTACGAGCGTACCTGACATCTGAATACGAAATCGGCCTCTGAAACAGAAGATGAATTCAAATTTGTGTCACGAAATTGGCCTAAAAACGGATGATGATAGAATGAGAATGAAACAGGTGATTTGTTCGAATTCGAAAACCCTAGCAAGGTGAAATTGAGAGCGTACCTGATAACATGCACCAGTGAATGAGAAATGTGAAATAGGATTTGGAGAGATTGCTTGCAACAAAAATCAAGCGAGGAAATGTGAGAAGCATGGAATAGTGGGGATTGAATCCATTATCATTGTGGTGGTGAAGGAATCCGTTGCAGAACAAGTTGGAGAAGAAGGAAACATGCCATTTAATTTTCATGAAATTATATTATATTATTAAAAAGTTTAATTATTAATTAAAAATCATTATGTTCTATCCATAGAAGAGATACTAGCTAATAAAGAATTCGCCTCTTTAAATATCACCAACACGTTTTAGACGCAATGGATGTGGGTTTAAATATCACCAACACGTTTTAGACGCAATGGATGTGGGTGATAAGAGAACTCCATAACTAAGCTTTCCTCAAGTGGGAGTCATCCATGGTGGACCATGGGCATAGCTTTGAAGGGGCCGGGAGGGGTGAAATATAACATTTTTGGGGGCAATGATTGTGGATAAGAGGAGTACTTCCACAGTTAAGTGTGCTCAAATAGAAGTAAGTAATCCATGGATGGTAATGAGGATGGTGTGCGGTAAAGGTGTTACCACACGGTAACACGACCGCCATCCCCATTTTGTATGTAGCAAACTTAAAACACTCAGGGACTACTCAGCGCTTGTGCCATGTTGATTTTTTCAACCTCTTCCCTCAAATGGCTATGATTGGCCAGGGAGTGGAGAGGGGAGCACTCCTTACGTTTGAGTGTAAAATGAGGAGTGAGGGGGGGGGGGGGGGGGGGTTTAACGTGGCATAGTATGATTGGCTGGGTGGACCTTACAACCAATTTTGTTAATTACCATATACGCCGCTTCCCACTGAAATTGGGTCTCGTAGTATAAAAATCCACAATATAGACCATCGTTCAATAAAATATACATACATATATATGTGTTATGTGTATATAACTAGTTGGTGCCCCGCCCGCGTTGCGGGGCGATGGCCGAATAATGAGCGAGTGCTAGTCAACTCATTGACACGAAAAACAATTAAATCGAGTCAACCAATTAAAACAAAACACTTTTATAGTTTTGAAAAAAAAAAAAACTAAAACAATGGTAATATTGTAATTTTTAACTGAGGGAAAGTTGTATTTTTTTACTGGGGTAAAATCGTAATTTAACAGAAGCTAAAGTAATGGCAACACTGTAAATTTGAACCTGGGGCAAAATTGTAAATTTTCACAGGGGCAAATTCGTAATTTTTAACTTGGGGTAACAACGTAATATAAATTTGAACTAAGGGCACAATCATAATTTTAAGCTTGAGGCAAAAGCACAATTTTATTTTGAACCGAAGGCAAAATCGTAATTTTGAGTTGGGGGCAAAAACATAATTTTATTTTGAACTGGGGAAAAAACGTAATTTTGAATTGAGGGCGAAATCACAATTTTTAAACGGGGAAAAATCACATTTTTGAACAGAGGGCAAAATCGTAATTTTTAAGTGGGGGCAAAAAAAAAACTTATTTTGAACTGGGGGCGAAAAGGTAATTCTGAGCTGATGGCAAAACCACAACTTTATTTTGAATGGAGGGAAAAATCGTAATTTTGAGCTGGGGACAAAAGCGTAATTTTATTTTGAGCTGGGGGCAAAACCGTAATTTTAAAGAGGGACAAAAACGTGATTTTAGAATGTATATAAAATAATAAACTGGATGGTCCAATGGGAGAGTGCCAGGCAAAGTCGTAATTTTGAATTGAGGGCAATATCGTAATTTTGAGATGGGGGCAAAAAGCGTAATTTTATTTTGAGCTGGGGACAAAAACGTAATTTTAAAATTGATATAAAACAATAAACGTGTTTGTCCAATGGGGGAGTGCCAGACAGCTGTCTGGCACTATTCCCCCATTTGTTTTTTTGTATATGTAGGAAATTCGAATACGAATTTCAAATGAACCAAAAATCACAAATTCGAAATAGAAATTAAAAATGTAAGTTGCAATACCAAATTGTTTGAATCGAATTTTGAGTTTTTTTCAGTCCGATTCAACTATTGAACACGACTGGTTATTCAAGCAACAGCTAATAATTTAAGTCACTGCCTTTTGGCCTTCTGTTCAAGCAATTGCGGGAAATTCACATTTAAGTTAATTTCTTAATATGATTTTAGCATTTCACTGAAGTTATTTTGGATTGAGTTATGCATCATTCTATATAATCGTAATATAACTTTCTAACCTAAAACCAAAGGTGGGCATCTCGACCTTAGCATGCCTATGTAACAAGCCTAATTTCAATCTCTTAAATCAACAATATGCTCGCGTCCTTGGGTAACACGTCAACTGGCAGATGAGGGTTCTAAGAGCGCCTCAGTAACTTTCGACTTCCTTAGCAGCGTTTCTTGGCACCCTACTCAAAGGTGTACAAGCACAAACCAGTAAACGTCAATCATACCCAAGACAGAATGGCTGGGCCTTGAAAATTCAAGAACACCACATGACGATTTAGAGAACGAGTATACAGGCGGTATGAAGCGTCAACATTGGTTTTCATTTTCAAAGGTGTACATAACCATGTATACAGGCAGTTTGAAAACGTCTCGACAATGGTTTTCATTTTGAAATAGAAACGGAGGAGAAAAGGATTTCTTCCGATGTTTTAAAAGATCTAGAAACAACACTTTTAACATATACATTGCAACACAAGACTCGTCTGACACTAGTTACATATAAAAACAAAAAACCGAGATTATTGAAAATATTTTTCAACAAGTAATCAACTTTGAAAAGTTTGAGTTGCCGATATAGCCTCGTAATTCTTGGCTCTGCGACACTTACCTAAAGCTTAGGTCATTTTGAAACTTCAAACCAGAGTCGCCCCTTTATTAAGGAAAGTAAGTTTTTACTATAGCAAGAAAGGGAATCAATCTCTTAATTTTCAAAGCCACCCCAGTTTTGGGATGCAGATCAAAACAGCCCTTTTACCCACACTATTCTTTCACATAGTTAATTAACCAGAATTACAATATTATCTCGAAAAACACAAGAAAGTGAACAACACTGCAGCATTCAAGTTTTGAATTTCAAGACCTAACCAAATACACTGTTATTTTTTAAAAACAACATAGTGACCCGCACCTCCATTAGGCACCACTTGCATACAAACGAGTCCACTCCTTTGCTGTAGTGTACAATAATAATACAATTTTTTATAACAGATTGTGTATCATCCAAAGAATTATTAAAAAAGAAAGAAAAAACTGTTTACTATGAAGTATGAAGTGTACCTGTTTCAACAGCTTCAGCTTCATTAGATTTCCAATGCTTCGCAATGTTCTCAGAGAGCGGATCATCTGGGTTTGGAGCACTTAGAAGAGCTTGAATACTAACCAGTACAATTCAAACAATGTAGATGTCAAACTTCAGGAGTAAAATCAAATCTGTGGGTAACAGTTAAACCAATGAAATTATGGACAGTTATACCTCAGGAGTACAGTGCGAATCTGAAGAGCGGGGCTCCATTTGTCTTTGAGGATGTCAAGACAAATCCTACCAAGCTGCACACAAAACCGATACTAAGAAACAAACAAGCAAGCATGAGAAAATCAGAAACTAGAAAGAAGAGACAAGCAAGACAAACCTTGTCAATGTTCGGATGGTAAATTTTCGTAAGAAACCGAACCTGTTTCAGTATGGTAAAATATATTAGCATTACAACATGCAACTTGAAGAAGATTAAAGGACCCATGCATGAAGTGAAGCAACTAAAAGCATATGAATGGCACAGTCGACTAGAAACTTGAATATAACTAAATGAAATAAGTAGTGCTGGAACCTCATATAGATTATGTAATATTCATCTACTAAACAGTATACACTACTAACAAAATGGGTCGTCTAGTTAACCACAGTAAAACGAGCAGCATAATGCCTTTGGTAGTCCAGCATAGATGACACATCAAGATTATGCATTGATGAACGGAAAACAATTAACAACATAAAAATAACAAAAAAATAAAGTAAATGCAACATCTGACTCAGCTGGAACATTCTGGAATTCGGGGTCTATTTGGTTGACTGGAAGAAAATGATAAAGGAATGGAAGGGGCGAGTAATGGATATTGGAAAGGATTGCTTGCATTCTGTTATCATTATTGATCATGAGAAAGCACTAGTCCTACAAAAAAACCCTCATAAATAGATGGAAACAAAATTAAAGGAACATGGTGAGATCAAAATTAGCTCATTTAAGCTGAAGAGAATGATAGATGATAATTATGGGTATACTAGCACAGAGAAAACTGACATATTAATCAATAGAACTAGAAGCAAAAAGATCGTAATATACAACATCACAGATAGCTTCCCTCATAATGTGAAAGATAGGAAAAAAGTTACAACTGAAAATATACAGTATTACAATACACTGATAACCAAATTGGTTAACTACTTAACTCACTCGTCATAGAATATCATCAATAAATATACGTATCATTAGTGAGGCTATAATTTCCTTCACCCAATGCAACTTTCAGAAGGTACCTTATATGATAGAGGAGACAACAGCGCTAGTTGATGATCGATCAACAAGATAACAATTACCATCACCAAAACCCTCCGAATAAAACATCAAGGTTGTGTTTGATTTGTAAATGGGACTGAAAATGAGTACAAGTCAAAAAGAAAAGAACAAAGAAAACTCACCCCTCACAATAGGTTTGAAGAAACCCACGTTTCATCAAACCCATACCCTTACAACAAGCATCACGTATCACTTTCACTTCCATCAAAAACACACACACCAAATCTTATAACAGGAATCTTCATATAAAGACACTGAAAAGCATTCTAAATTTCTAATTAGCATGCACCGGTATACATCCATGTACCTTAGGAGCAGCCATGGGATATTCTTCTGGCAAAAACAACTCCAGCTTGAAAACTCCTCCTATAAGTCAACCAGAGTAAAAAGAATCAAGCACGCATAAAATAGAAGTTCCCCCAACTTTATAGATACCCCATTGGAAATTTATATAACACTGGTGACTAGTCTAGTAATTCACTCATAGAAATAAGAAAAGAACCGTGTCAATATACATCCAGTCCATCATTAGCGGATAACTAACGAATTAAAACAACAATAAATGAGATCTTGAAATCGCAGACACACCAGCGATTTAATCTTTCCATCATGAGGTTGATACTCAGCGTCAGCTGTAAAATAGCACTGCAAATATAAATGAGCCAAAACGTTCCCAACCCCCTTCGAACGAAGAAAGAAAACTTTTCTCACTTTGATAAAAAGCAATTGTGTTTTTATCGAATTACTTTTTCATTCTAAAAGTCAATTGTTTTGTGATTTGCTTGAATCAAATTTTATAACAAGTACTTGCGAAGTTATATAGTCAAGGTTTAATTAGTAACAAAACCAATATCAAACTTGAATTTAATATGTATACCAGGGTTGACACAACAAAGTCATAATGTAGCTCATTCGTTCAAACAAAATTAGTAACAAATAGGCCGCCTTATACTTTAAAATCGGTATGATATCTATCTAAGTTCAAGAGAGGCAACTTCTTTAATGTTATTTATCCTAAAAATAATTTCATACAAGGATATCATTCTTCTCCTAATATCATTTCAAACATATTAAGCAACATACAAACAATAAATAAACTAAAACTGAAAATGCAATTAAAGTTAGATCACCTTCATAAGGAGACTGCGTTGGACCAAGGATCATAACATTAAAATAACGCATATTATCTTCGGACGGCGACGCGCTTATCCCCGGAGCTACACCAACCAAAATAAAAAACAATAAACACAAACACACTTCCAAATAACAACACAGACTCACACTGATCTAGATCCACATGCAAATTCAGTCACCAAATTCCAAAACACACAAAATTAAATAAACATACACACAAAAATTACAAAAACAAAAACAACTTCACCTGGTTCGCTGAGCAACCGCTGCGTTTCCTGGATCACAACAAAGTCAAAACCTAAGTTAGGGTTTCAGATGCACAAATACTACGGCGATCGATCGAATAATACGAAACAAACAATATATACAAACATATACGAATTGTAACTATAGATACAAATAACATCGAGGAAATGAAATAGGAATCAGAATAGTGAGATCACGAATTCGTTCGTGTTAATTAATATTTAATACCTTGATAATTCTTCGAGGTAGATTGCTGTTCGCCATGGAAGGGGAAGATTTACGCTACCGGAGATTTTGCGAAGAGAGAGAAAGTGAGGGTTTTCTAGAGAGAGAAAGTGTGGGGGATTAATATTAATAATTATTATTATATGGATTTAAGACGATCTTCTGTAGCCGTGAGCCGAGCTTCGGTGAAGAGGTCGATTATTGGTTTCTAAATTGCAAATTGGGGCTCGGTTTTTTAAAACTTGTCGGTTCTTGCCTGTTGATTTAGTAAATTTGCAGGATATGTCCTCCGGGTTTAAGTTTATCTTTGTTCAACAACAATACTTTTCAGAGTAAATTGTCATTTTAGTCTCTGAATTTTTGTCTAAATTGTCATTTTAGTCCAAATAGCTTTTTTTTTCTCATCTGGGTCCTGACTTTTCATTTTTCACGTAATTACCCCCTTATAATTGATAAATTTCAAAAATACACATAATAAGGTATAAACTAACTTGGTTAGGTTAAAAATAACCCATAATAAGATATAAAGTAACTTAGTTAGGTATTTGGATGAAAATGACAAAAAGTTACAAACGTTGGGGGCAAAATGGTACAAAACCTTCATTTTGAACGAAAATGACAAGTGTGCCCAAACATCATGGACGAAAATGGCAATTAACTCCAAGTTTACATGTCAAAATCATAATACAATATAAAGTAGTTGTGTCGTGAATAGAATATGATTTCTTATATACTCAATTTCTGATTTTACGAAATTTGTGTACAACCAATTATCCTATATATTAAAAAACCAATGTTTTAAACAGTAGAATAATATATTTAGTTTTTTTTTAATAATTTTTATTATCTTCTTTACTTTTAAAGTTAGATAAGCTTGTGTCATCCGGTATTGGTATCGAAAATACCAGTATGGTTACCGGTACATGAAGTTAAAAACCGATACCAGCTTAGTACAGAAAACACCAAAAAATCGGTATCGAATTGATTTTGAAAATCTTTTAGTTCGGGAAATTCAGTACTGCTACCCGGTACCATTTGCTCATCCCTAATCACGGGTGTCGTACGAACAACGACTGTATCGTGCAACTTTTTTTGTTGATTTTCTTCAACTTTTAATGATTTCTTTTTTTAGTTTCAGGGGTAGGGATGAGCTCGGTGCCAACCAATACCGAATTGGTACTGGTACCGAAAATACCAGTTACGGTACCGGTATATAAAGGTAAAAAACGGTAGCTAACCGGTACCGGGAACGCCAAAAGTCATACCGAATTGGTACTTAAGATCTTTCGGTTCGGGAAATTCGGTACCGGTACCCAATATCATTTACTCATCTCTGACCACAGGTTTCATATGAACAATGTTATTACCATACAACTTTTTTGGTTGATTTTCTTTTGGTTATCTTTTAGTGTTTTTTCTATATTTTCTTTTTATTATTGTCAATGGTTTCCGTACGCAACGCGCTCGTAGTGATTTCAAAACACATGTAAACACAGACTAAACAACAAAAGACGTTCGCCGCAACGCGGCGATAGTAAAAAACTAGTTATGATTCATATCATAAGTTTTTAATTTTCTAGTTTTTTTTTTTCACAAAAAATTACCTATACTTGTTAAGGAAAATATGCTTTTAGGTTAGTAAGATTTTTTTTCCCATTGTGCTTTTATTTATTAGATATGTATTTATATTTCTTTTTTTTATAACTATATTCAATGTATTTTATAAAGAACGGTTAACAATATTAAAATGCACAGAATATCAATGTCTAGGATTCTCAAAATACGGATTCTCTCATAGCATTGTATTTGCTCGAGCAATATTGACCTATTTAAAAGACGTCTATTTATGTTTTTAGCATGTCATCATATTGGGCGTATTTTTGTTTCGTTTTCTTTGGTGATTGTTAACGAGCCGTATCAGTTCTATGCTACTATTTACTTCGGTTATGGTAGACGCGTGTTGTTACATGCAATTGATCCGGTTGTCGCCTTCTACCATATTATGTGTCATGCACTAACCTATTTTGAAGACAACCCTTTACATCTCCGCGTTGTTTTTATTTTTTTCTTTAGATGAGTCGTTGCATGTCATTAATCTTCACAACATGGTATTCTATGATCGACAAGTGTCGTGCATCGCCTTCCTTAGCCACCAACCCTCTTTTATCGCGTCACCATGTTTCTAACTTTCGTTTTTTAGATTTTTTTTTCGTTACAACCTTGAATTATCAAACTCAGCGGTTATTGTCGTACTTTTTCCTCGACCAGATGCTCTAACTGAATGGAGTATGTTAAGGAACATTTATTATTATATGGCTTTGAATATTTCTCATTATAACATGTTACTAATATTTTTTATCTTTAGTAGTATGAAACATAAGCCGAGAAACTTCTTATTATGCAAGAGAGGCTAGTTATGTCTTAATTGTTAGTTTGTCAGTCATCTCTATCTCCATGTATGCACTCTTGGTTAAAACTTAGCTCATGATAATTTTAAATATGAAATAATATCCTTAAGTATTGTACATTGATTGGTAAAAAATATTTTATCTTTATACACCAACAAATGTAAAAGGAAAAAGGAGTTAATTATTGTTTTCATCGTTGTGGTTTGTCAAAAATTACTATTTCAGTCCATTAGTTTAAAAATTACAATTTCAGTCCCTGTGGTTTCACTTTCGTAACATCAAGCCATTAGGACCAAAGTAAGGTAAAAAAATGAATAAACATTGATACGAGTTAGGAGGTGTGGAGTGCATGCTTGTTCAAGTATTCTGATATATCTAGTAGCTAGGAACCTCTAGGGTTCCAAGGGGGCATTGACAACTGGCGTGGTCAAGGGTTGTGCCATTGGTTGACCTAGAATTATACAACATGGGTCGTATATGATAACTTTTTTTTGAGTTAATTACTGTTTTCGTTCATGTGGTTTGTCAAAAATCATTATTTCAGTCCATTAGTTTAAAAATTACGATTTCAGTTCCTTTGGTTTCACCTTTCGTAACCATTTTCAAAAATTACTATTTCAGTCCATTAGTTTAAAAATTACAATTTCAGTCCCTGTGGTTTCACTTTCGTAACCATTTCAGTCCACCTCGTAACTATTTCAGTCCCTGTACTTAACAGAATAATGGATTGAAATGGTTACGAAAGTGAAACCACAGGGACTGAAATGGTTACGAAAGGTGAAACCAAAGGAACTGAAATCGTAATTTTTAAACTAATGGACTGAAATAATGATTTTTGACAAACCACATGAACGAAAACAGTAATTAACTCAAAAAAAAGTTATCATATACGACCCATGTTGTATAATTCTAGGTCAACCAATGGCACAACCCTTGACCACGCCAGTTGTCAATGCCCCCTTGGAACCCTAGAGGTTCCTAGCTACTAGATATATCAGAATACTTGAACAAGCATGCACTCCACACCTCCTAACTCGTATCAATGTTTATTCATTTTTTTACCTTACTTTGGTCCTAATGGCTTGATGAAACTAAAATCACCAACTTAGAGATCAAGTAATCCTATAAAGAATGCCTACATAAGTTTGACTAGATGTTTTGTAGACACTACACATTTATTCATAGAAAAATGCAACCATTTCATCAATGAAGTAACCATCAATGGTGTAGAAAACCAAGTGAACTATAAGGGTATATAGTTTTCCCTTCATGAGACCACCCAACAACAATTTAACTCAACTATTAATCATAACCTATCTATAAACATCCTTAAAATGTGGCAATAAACGTCAAATGATCAACCGGTATTCTGCATTCCAGCAGCAATGCCCTTCATGGTCAAGATGAGTGTGTCCTCCAACCCTGGTGCATATTCGCTCGTTGGGTTCAGCCTAATAAGTTCATCAGATGGTTTACTTGGCTCGGGCGCATCTTTAGAGATATGAGGCCTTAACTGCACATGATAGTTTGGATCACGAATACGTTTCAGGGTGTACGCTTGGCATACATTCAAGGTTGTTATGTACGCATCACGCAGTCTGAGCCTTTGTTTCAAGTAAGGGTCAGCTTCTAGAAGTTCCTTATGTCCAACAATCTATGAACACAAAAAAGGTCAGCGGTTATATAGAACGTCATTAAAGTCAAACCAAGATTCATACCTGGAGGAGAAGATTCTTGGTTTCAACATAGTTATTCCGTAACGATTCTCCAAACGTTAACAAATCACTAGAAACAAGCAGCTTGTCGTTTAAAGCGGCAATGCCGGGATCTCCTTTAGCAAACACCATCTCTACCAAGTCGATAGTGACCCGGAAAAAAGGCCATGTTTTATACATTTCCTGTAACATCAAAAGATTCTTGGAATCTTTTTCGATGACTTTCTTGAACGCGCCACCAAAACCGAGCCAAACAGGAAGATGAAATCTCGTTTGGGTCCACGCAAAGATCCAAGGAATGGCTCTCAGCGATTCTATGCCACCGCTTGGCTTTCTTTTGGATGGACGGCTACCGATATTCATCCGCCCGTACTCTGTTTCGGGCGTGGCCTGTAAAAAAATACAAGAAAAAACAACATTCATTTGATATCTTATTTTATATATCTATATTAGGTTATGTTTTATCTCCATTGGATCAAATAAAAACTATATTAGCTAGAAGAGAAACGGGTCAAAGGGGGTTAACCAGGTTGAAATCCGCCCTAAGTGCATTTTTAATGCATAATTATAAATTTGTCATTGTATATATTGTTTATGTTATCATAAGTGATAAGTAACACATTAGTTATTTATAAAAAAAAGACAAAAAGTGTTCCCGGATAAACCCAACCTGACATGGTGCGTTTCAAGTTGTATTTAAAAAGAGTAAAATGTCATTTTCGTCCCTGATGTTTGAACACTTTCGTGACTTTCGTCCCCGAGGTGCCATTTTCATCCAAAAAGTTTGAAATCTTGCCGTTTCATCCCTGAGGGCCAAATTTCGAGGGACGAAATTCGCAATAAATTGCCAAACTCAAGGATGAAAATAGCAATAAAATGCAAACCTGAAGGACTCAAATGCACAAAAAAGTCATTTTGGATGGAACAAGCAAAAATGACTGAAGCTCAGGGACGATTTTGGCATTTTACTCATTTAAAAATGTCTTGTTTCAACCATTAACCCCATTTTGCCCACCTGACCCGATTGACCCTTCTATCTTGCCATGTATGGACCTACTATATAAAAAATGTTGGAACAGTTAAAACAGATAAATCTTTTTCCGAGATGATGATACTTACAAGACGAAAATACTCGACAAATCGTGGTTCCTTGAATACAATAGAACGATATTCTTCACTTGCAAAGGTTGCAAGATTATCCATAAGTTGACGCCATTCGGGTCGAGGCGAGATAGGGGGATTCATCCCATGCTCAAGTGTAGCAGCACAAAACCTTTGAAGTGTTCTAAAACACAAATGCTCCTCACCGAAAGACTGTTCAATAACCTCGCCTTGAATCGTGACTCGAAGCGACCCGTGAACGGTTTCAGGTGGTTGGGACAGTATAGCCAAATGGGTGGGCCCTCCTCCTCTCCCAACGGTCCCACCGCGTCCATGGAACATGGTTAACTTAACACCGTACTTTTTAGCCACCTCAACAAGCTTTTCTTGAGCCTGGTAAAGCATCCATGCAGCCGAGAGCCGACCCGCATCTTTTCCCGAATCGGAGTATCCGATCATGACTTCTTGCTTACCGTGAATTCGATTTTTGTACCAATCGACTGAAAAAAGACGCGACATGGCTTCAGGGGCGGCTTCGAGATCCGCAAGCCGTTCAAAAAGGGGAACAACGCGTAACGGTTTTTTAACGTGGCATTCACGTTGAAGAAGTTCAACTGCAAGGACATCAGAAGGTGATGTAGCCATTGAGATGATGTAAGCACCTAAACAATCAGATGGGAGTTCGGCTAACACATGGAATGTATCCAAAACATCTGTGATTTCTTCAGTTTGCGGGAGATCAGGCCCGAAAAGAGGACGTTTTCCGTTTAGTTCTTCTAGAAGCCATTGTTGGCGCTTGTCTTCGGACCATTCCCGATATGAACCGATTTCCAAATGTTGGGTAATGGCATCCAAGACGTCCGTGTGGCGTTCGGATTCTTGACGGATATCGAGTCTTACAAGTGAGAGCCCGAATGTGGATACTTGCCTTAGAAAATCAAGTAGTGTTCCATCGGCAATCGCATTATCGCCACATGCACATAGTGATCTGTAGCATAGCTCAAGCGGTTCCAAAAACTGCAAAATTTTCCAATTTTTGAAATATAATTGGGAGCAATCAAATATTCAAATTAGAGTTGGAAATGGCGATCCATTTACTTATGAATTTCCAACTATGATTTATCTCTTAACAAGTGAAATTAGGCCTATAAACGAACCAAACGAACATGAACAGAGGCATGTTCGTGTTCGTTCATTTAACTTTAACCGAACACGAACACAAACATATAACCGAACCCATTTTGTTTGTGTCCGTTCATTAAGAAAATGGGCATGTTCGTGTTCGTTTATGTCCGTTCGTTTATGTCTGTTCGTTTAAAACCTAAACAAACATAATCAAACAAACATAATTTTAACAAACATAAAACAACACAAATGAACATAAATGACCAAACATAAACAAACATGAAGTAGCTTTTTTATATAAATTATTGATTAATTACGATAAGTTATATTGGAAAGCCCACTTATCAATTAGTTATATGTATATAAGTAGTTAAAAAAACCTCTTTTATGTTTATATTTATATAAATATAACTCAATATGTATTTATTATAGTATAAACTAACATAAATGAACGAACAACACATTAAATGAACAGATAATTTTGTTCATGTTTGTTCGTTTATTTAATTTAATAAACCAACATAAACGAACTTCCTGCCGAACAAGTTCACGAGCAGTTCATGAACATTCAGTTCGTTTACAGGCCTAGGTGAAATGAATAAATTTAGAATAAAACTGGCAAAAGACAGTCCATAATGTATTTCAAAAACAAAACCTCCTTAATCTTATCTATTCATGGATTTGGAATATTATTAATATAATATAATGGTTATCATATTTGAGAGGCAAATTATTTATAAAGAATTAAGTCTTTCATGTCAACCCAAGTACCCAACCCAACTGTTTTCAACCTGCACAAAAAAATTACCAACCCGTTATGCAGCCAGCCAGACCCACCATTTTGCCACCTTATGCATCAAAAATGCACATATCGCAATGATTATACCTGTTCCACATAGGTATAAGCGAACTCCTCTGGAATGTCAGAAAACCCATGAGCTAATAGATGACGGGACCGTTCGCGTGTATTATATAGCTTATCCCTCACATCACCAAGAACAACGCGGTATGGTTCGTTGGGAGGAACCTGTTTCCAGAACTCTGAAGAAAAAAAAAGCAAGCATTTCCGTAATCGCTAATTACTTCTATTTAGTGTTGACATAACAACGGTAAAAAAAAACCACTGTAAACATTGATTACCTATGTAGTGTTTTACGTCTCTCCTTGCTGATCTATAGATTTCTTCTGCCCGAACACGAAGTTCATTACTACATCGCCACATTGACAACTGACAAACATGATGCAAAAGTAAATAAACTACATAAAATGGGAGTGATGTCTTGGATTATATATATTTTATTTCGACGTATTTGCATACCTCAAACATTAAATCCTCAATCTGAGAAAAGTACATGTTGGCAGCCATCATTCTCGCAAGTAAGCAAACATCCCTTGTGACCTCAGGTGTTACTCTAGGATTACCTGAATATTTAACAAAATAAAAATAATAAATCATTATTAGTTTTTTGCAATGCCTGCTGAAATTAAGCGTATTAATGTTTTAGAAAACATACCATCACGGTCACCACCCATCCATGAGGAGAATTGTATAAGAGGTGCGTTGTATGGGACCCGTTCATTAATCCCGATATTTTTAAGAGCAGTGTCAACACGTCGTAAAAATTTAGGAACTCCTTTCCAAATGGTTTCTTGAAAGTAACTCATTCCTGCTCTCATTTCATCTTGTGGGGTCGGAGGATTTCTACGAATTTCATCTGTGCGAAAAGCAGCTTGAATCTACAGATTAAATTCAGAGTAGTCACTAGTTTAACATTTGACTAATAGTCAAACACCTCTATGTCAAAATGCATAAAATCATATTGCAATTTTCACAACAAACGATGGTGTATTATCATGGTTGCAGTATTCCAGTATGCAACACATGTTGATTCAAGAAATTGTGATGGCAGAAAATATTATTACTGTCTATGTAATAGTCTAATGTATTATCCGCCTTCTTGGACCATTAATGTCAAAAGAACCACTTTCAAGAATTGATAACTACATAGAAACTTAGAAGTTTTATAAGTAGAAACTTAATTGATGTTAAAGATGTACATGTGACCATGTGTATATATATATATATAGAGAGAGAGAGAGTAAAATGCCATCTTCGTCCCTGATGTTTGGTCACTTTTGCGACTTTCGTCCAAAAGTTTTTTTCCGCGTCTAGATCCAAAAAGATTGAAATCTAGCCATTTTCATCTTACTTGTAAACTCTAACCATTTTTCTCAGTTAAATGAGGGGCATTTCTGTCTTTTTAGACATTTTTTATTAAAATAAAAAACACTATTGAAAATAAAGATACACCTCTATTTTTTTAAATTTAATAAAATTGTCTAAAAGACGAAAATGCCCCTCATTTAACGGAGAAAAATGGTTGGAGTTAACGAGTCAGATGAAAATGGCAAGATTTCAAACCTTTTAGATCCAGATGCGGAAAAATTTGGGCGAAAGTTGCAAAAGTGGCCAAATCTCAGGGACGGAAATGGCATCGTACTCATATATATATATATATGTGTGTGTGTGTGTGTGTGTGTGTCCATTTCCGTTTTGGCTAATACGCAATTGGCATTCAAAGTCAATAAACGACTTAAGTGAAGCATTAATACTTACTTCACGCTGCAACGACTCATCCAGTTCCTGTCTATCATCAGGAGAGATGTCTTTGGCATATAACTGGGCCAAATAGTCCCGAATTCTAAGAGCACAAAGAAACTAAAAAGTAAGAAACATGTGAAAGTTAACTTCTTGATAACTACAATTGCATACAAAGTAACCCAACTTATTTTAGGCCACAAAAACACCATTAAAGTTTCAAACTTCAAAATTTAACGTCATTGCTTATAATAACAGTGGTTCACGTAACAAGTATGATTTATTCAAAGAATTAGAGGACACACCTTCCGTGTTTTTGAAGCAACGATCTCCTCACAGCCTGAGTCGGATGAGCAGTGAACACCAAATCAACCGTTTGATTTTTCAACGCATCGAAAACCTCTTGAGGGGATTTTTTAAGCTTATTCACAAGTTTCTTGAGGGTTTCTTCTATATCAGACTCTGTTGCCGCCAAAGCTTCATCACCAATATCACCAGTCTTTAATTTGATCCTTCGGCGATGAGCAATCTGAACTTCTTCGGCTAAATTTGCTAAATTAAGCATGTTACTGAATGCTTTTGCGATGACGATTGAATCCCCGGCGTCTAAGCTTGTTAAGACATTTCCAAGTTCATCCAGTTTCTTGGGGTCATGTTTTCCTTCGTATCCGGCAGAAAGCTCATAGCATTCTTGAACCTACATAAAAAGAGGACGATAACATTTTTTATGTGCCACAGATTAAACAACCAACAAAGACATTGATGGAACAGAGGAGTTACGTGTACGAACTATGGTATTTTAAACATAACCACCTCAAGGTGCTTCATAATTAGTGAAATAAATACACTTATTCATGCATCTCTTTAGCTCTGGGGCTGTGATTATCAACACCGTTTATAGTATTACATTTTAATTAAAAAAAACACACACACTTGAATTTTGGGATTTCCTTAATTCACATTCAATTCTCTATCTCTTCTCTCTATAATTTAACTAAAACTCACATTCATCTCTAAATTTTTTTCATCTTCTAAAAGCCCCCAATATCTGATTCTCAATATCTATCTATCTATACTCACAAACTATGTTGTCAAAAGCCCTTCGGGTGCGCACCTAGGCTCTTAGGCAAGGCACAGGGAAATGCCTCGCTGCTATCTAGGCGCTCCAGCGACCATCAGGCAAGAATCCAGCTATATTTCGTTCAGATTCCAGCCAAATCCTGAAAATTCCAGGTAAATTGGTCTGAAACATCCAAAAATGGCCCGGAACCAACCTGAAACAAGCCTAAAACATGTCTAAAACCCCAAAAATGGTATGTTTATGCTATGCGTCTTGCTTATCTCAGGCCCTTGCTTTTTACGCTCCTTGCGTCTAAGCCCAAGGCTCACCCATTGCGGCTTTACACCTTGCGCCATTGACAACTACGCTCACAAATTTTTATAGGGATTTATATAGAGAATGAATAGTAAATCTCTATACTTAGATATTCACGGTAGCATCACTACATTTTTTCTCCGTTTTAAAAACCGGATGGAGGAAGGATTTAGGTACATTCTAAACATTCTCTATATTTTTCTATAAATTTTTAAGATAAGAGTATATTTTAAAGACACTAATGAAAATGACTAAAAGGGACATTCTTTCATAGGGCAACAAATATAAGGAGTGTTAAATCAGGGGTAATCTGGTAATTTGGTCTTTGCAAAGTTATAAGCTGATCAAAAAGTCACAAGCCCCTAACTTCTCAAAAATGACATTTTGATGACTTTTTCTCCTTTTCAAAAGGACTTTTAGGTTTGCCAAACACTAAAACTCCTTTTTAGCTTTTTGATTAAGTCAATAAGTCATAAGTTGGGTTGGAAAAACTTAGTCAAACATGCCCAAAATGCTTGATTTCTTCTCTTTTCCTTTACTTTTCATTAAACTCGGGAACACGAAAAAAATCACATCTTTTCCTTCCTTTTCTCTCTTATTTATTTTCCTTCCCCTCCCCCTGTTAAATGAGACTCGGGAACACAGTGTACATTTTTTCTCTGTTTTAAAAACCGGATGGAGGAAGGATTTAGGTACATTCTAAACATTCTCTATATTTTTCTATAAATTTTTAAGATAAGAGTATATCTTAAAGACACTAATGAATAAAACATGTGACTGGGACATTTCATCGAACAGTTGATGGTCAATATACATGGTATAGTCATGAACGGACGGTCTAATCAAAACATGTAAAACGCATAAACAAGGAAAAGGGGTGGTAGAAACATGCCGTTTCTCTGAGAGCTTCCCCGTGTAAATTCTGAAGAATGTCAAGAAACTTATCCAACAACAAAGCATCATACTCAATAAGCTTGTCATCCTCAGAAACTTTTGAAGGAGCTATACGCCTCAATTGAGCATCTATTGATGCCTTAGCCATTACGCAACCAGAATGTGGAATGGTAAAGCAGTTGTTGTTGAATTTTGAAAGATAAGCGAAAATTAACGGAGTTTAATGGATGGATCATAAAGTTTTGATCGCTAGGGAGCCGTAAATACTGGAGATTGACTTGTTCAAATGAACACAAATCCACTTGTATCGCCATGAGAAATTAGTGTTGTTCGTGTGGATAGGATAATACAGAATGAATGGGGAAATCACTAGATTCTGTCGATGAAAATATTCATGCAGAGATGCTAGTTTTTTAATTGATTATCATTCCTAAAGTTGGTTTAACTCGTTTTTTCCCGAGTCACATGAAAAATAACATAATAAGAAACAACTAGCAAATAGACCCGCGTTGTGGCACGGATATATTGTAAATATCGAATGTATTAGTGCAAATGCTATGTAACGCAACCGATGCGCAATAATCAAAGGGGGCTTATTATAGCTTTAAAAAATAGAAAACACACGGAACGCAGAGTAACTCGGATTTGTACTATCGAATGAAAATAAGTGTTATAATTGCAATGACTCATTTCCCAAGATAAGTTTTCGTCTAAAAAGAGATCAACTCGAATTTATACAGATACCTACATAAAAATCCGCACATAAAAAGTTATTTTTTTTCAAGTAAAAGAACAAAAGGGGCAAAGTCAAAACTTTTGAAACTCAAAGAGGTTAACGACAATTAGTTCTTTAAAGAAAAACTGGCAAACAAAAATCATTAAAAAAGCTACATCTAAACGTAGATCAACTCGAATTTATACTGACACGTACATAAAAATCCGTACCTAAAAACTTTTTTTTCAAGTAAAGGAACGAAAAAGGGTAAAATCGAAACTTTTGAAATTCAAGGAGATTAACGACAAATTAGTTCTTCAAAAAAGAAATTAGCGAACGAAAATCATTAAAGAAAATAACATGTTAAAAAAACATATTATATATGGTACATGGGTAAAGCTAGAATATTAGAAACATGAGGGATTAAACATTGACGTTTGTAAAGCCAAGGGACTAAAATTGCAATGTGGCGAAACTTTGGGAAAACCGTAAAATTAAGAGAAACATAGTTAAAAATGTAAACTTTGAAAGTATAGGGAGTGCCAATAAAATAAAATATGGGCTAAAAACACCATTTTACAAAGTTGGGGGTTTGATTTATTATATTGTATAGAGTAAGGGCTAAAAATATTATTTCTCAATGTGAAGGTGGCATTGTATTTTATTGAAAAGTGGAATGGGTGGGCTTGTATTTTAATGAAAAGGTGAGGGTCGGCGGCGTAAAAGCCACCGACTTTGTTATGTTTGGCAAAAGTAGCTGGTGGCTGGTGGTGGTAGCTGTAATTTTTAGATATATATTTAGGTGTTTGGCAGAGTGGATTTTGTTTTTAATAAAATGTATAAAATGACTAAAATGTACATAACTAAAAAACCATAATACTAAACGTGTCAATATATGTTTCTTTCGGTTTGTTTATTATTATTATTTTGGTTTTACATAACTACTAACGATAAAAAAAAGTTTATTATTATTTTGGTCTTAAATAGTTACTAACGATAAAAAAACACAAGAGATATACAGTTTTTACAATTTTTAAGTAAAAAAATATCAATATTAACCATTTAAGAGGCTGTTTGGTAGCATCTGAATGGTCATTAAGAGACTACCTCTTAATGGAACCATTAAGAATTTTACCAATGAGAAGTTAGAAGAATGTGACATGTGATGATTTACCATTCAGAGGTTATCTCTTAACCATTCAGACTTGAAGTTACCTCTTATTCATTCAGAGTAGGGATGAGCAAATACCGATACCAATACCGATCCCGAATTTTGTGTAAACTTGGTACCGATACCGGTACCGAAATACGTCGGTTCGGGACGGTATCGGTATCGGTATTTTAAGGGTAAAAGTCGGTATTTTACCGATACCGTACCGATACCGAAAAATCACAAAAGTGGATACCGTTTCCGGTACCGAAAACGAATCGGGATCAGGATTTCGGGATCGGGACGGTATTTTATACCCTTTGCTCATCCCTAATTCAGAGGTTTTAAACCATTAAGAGGTAGCATCTGAATGGTCATTAATAGGCTACCAAACAGCCCCTAAGACTATTTTGGAAAATATTTTAGAATTAATAATAAAGGATTACATGTAATATATTAAAAATACTAAATTAAAGATAGCTAAGAATTTGATTTTTCGTTATCTTTAGTTTAAAAAATTAAAAAGTTGATGCATTAAAAAATTCATTATTTTTAGAGGTTAAAATAGTCATTTTTTCTATAAAAGCTTGTAGCTTTTTTTAAACGCTACTAGTAAGAGCGTTCAACCAAAAACTTCAAGCTCCTAACCTAAAAGTTTCAAGCTCCTTCAACAAACAAGATTTTTTATTGAGTTTCAACTTTTTTCTTAAAAGCTTAAAACTAGAAGCTCTTAAAAGTTTGATGCCAAACATACCCAATGTCTTTGTAGTTGTTCTTTACGTGTTTCCAGGGGCGGACCTACATATGCCCGTGGGTGGGCGGCCGCACCCCTTGAAAAAAAAAAATTTAGTGTTATTTTTCGCGAAAAAACCCGACCGCACCCCTTGAAAAATTTCGACCGCACCCCTTGGAAAATTCTGACCGCACCCCTTAGAAAAAAATGTTAGAATTTATATAAAAAAAATTGTAAACAAGTTAGCCCACAATAAAACTTGTATTCCTCTAACCCAACATCAAGCCCAATTGAATAAATTTATGGTAAAATCCAACCCAAATAACTAAATCAATTAACAAAACATAACCCTACATCAAGCCCAATTGTTTATTTTGTATGTGATAGACACAATGAGTAAAGATGTTATGGCGCGATTTCTCAACAAGAGGAAAGCGGATGAAATCGGTTTTTTTACATGACCCGACCCGACTCGAACCGGTTTTTTTATGTATATATCTAGACGCCTAAGATTTTAAAAAAAAAATTCCGCACCCCCATGAAAAAAATCCTGGATCCGCCACTGCGTGTTTCATATACCGGGTTACATGAAAATAACATAATAAGAAACTTATTAGCAAATACATAATAAGAATACAATGTGTTTGTAATTGTTTTTTACTCATTTTCATATTTTGAAAATACTCTATTGCTTCTTAAGTCAAGCATTCCTAAGCAACTCTTTTTTTATGAGACAGATACAACTTGCGTTCAAATATTCATTACCAATCCGATTTTGCATATTAGAATGTAAGTAATTCATTCATTGTAGAAAAAATATCGTAGTGGTCAGTAAAAGTAATTATAACTTTAATAAATGATACATGGACGTAAAAGAAATAATGAAATATGTTGTTTTTTTTTTCACTATCAATATGAGGGTGTGTGAGAGGACTTCTGTACAGGGACCGTGATTTCAAGGGTCATGTGTTTTTTTTAAACTGATATATATATGTTAATAAATAGAAATCGAATCAAACAATATACATAAAATGATCTTTGATGCAGTGGCGCGCTTGTTTTGGTTAGTTCTTTGGGCCCGCTGAGACCCGGGTTCGAGTCCCTTGGTTCACTTCTTTTTTATTGAGTTTCATTTAACAGTTTCTAATAATTGCACAACTGGTCCCTGCACTTAAAAGTTCTAAAGAATTACCAAATCAGTCCCTTCAATTAGGAAATTAGTTTAATCTAAAGTTTATAACTAGGTTAGTTATTTCTTTTGTAATTATTAACGGGACTAACAAGTTTCATTCATAAAATTAATATTTTAAACCCGAAAAAACTTGTTATAGTAGTTTCTAAATACGCGACATCTAATATAAATAAAAAAAGTTCGTTTAGGATCCGGTTTTCAAAACGGATGGGTATCGGAGATCCGTTTTTGGTGGATGTTACACATTGTTTATCGAATAATACGACTTTGTCATTTTCGTAAATGCCTTGTTTATCGTTAAGATATAAGGGCCCATTTTTTTTACCTCGAACAGGGTACATGAATTCTTAGAGATGCCACTGCAAGAGTACATAAACTATTTAAGCTATCAAATCCTTTATCCGCTTTCTAGTTATCAATGTGGTGGGGAAGTTAAATCTTAAGTATTCTTTTATCATCATCAACAACATTGGATTCACACGGATACATTAGTAAATTTGGTATATGAAACACACGAAATTTATCAGACGGAATCAAACAACTCGTACACGTGTAATTCAAACGCTACCTCATGAAGATGGTCCCTAAACTCTTGGATTTGTGTATCTTGCATCGTATTGAAATCAAACTCATAATAGTAATGATAGGTTATGTTTGTTCTTTGTGCTGCCAGTTTTAGATTAAGCGAACCAAAAAAAATATTTCTTTATAACTGTTCTAACATACTAGAAAACCGTTTAAAACGACTTCTTTAAAATAAATACATTATTCATCCTTAGTTAATGTAACTCTTATAACCTATGAATACAAACTACGTGACCACTTCTCCGTACAATCCATGATCTTCAACTTGATCCTCGTCCCCAATCTTGGGGTGTTACATTCCTTTGTACATGTATTTGTTCCTTTATGCATGTATTTGTTTCATTGTGTAAATATTTGTATTTGTTCTGATGACGGGGGTAGCTTAAACCTCAATAAAATGACTAAGAATACATGACAGCTTGAAGGGTTAAAAGGTTCAAAGCCCGGGAACTGAGCTAAGGCAGCACGTGTACAGTAATCAGTCATTTCACTGATTACTTGAACGACTCTCTCAGCCGCAAAAATAGAGCGTGTGCACAGAGTATAGTCTTTTATCCGCAGGTCCAAACGCTTCAACCCCTAAAAGGGTAAGTCCTCCACTGCAAGCAGGGTTCACTAGTCCAAGGATTCCTCTTTTGGCAATATCTTCCTCTATAAATGACACTTCATTTAGTGCATTCAGGACATTCTGATCAGCTCTGATTCTCTTGGGATCTCTGATCTTCCTTCTCGAGCACTTGTTCCATACAAGTATCCTTTCTTCACATTCAACACACACAACGTGACTATTCTTGCTTCCAAGGCTGAACGCCCTTCAGCCGAAGATCTTGAACAATCAACGAACATAATTAGTGAACCTCTCTCCACGTCTTGCAAACGTGGGGGGACCCCATGACCTGCGGTAGGCAAACCGAAACCCTCCAATCCTTTTGCCTAACCAGAGTACTCACTATTGTTGGTCTTATATTTGTTACATCAACAGTTCCTTTGCACATGTGTTTCTTCCCTTGTACATGTATTTCTTCCTTATGATAATAATGATGATCCGAATAACCTTCGGTCACCATAAATAACCAACACATTAGTAAATAGTGACATCATAATTATATTATAAACATATAGCTAAAGGACAATATTGCATTCTAATGACGCAAGATATCTTGTTCGATCATTTCTTCCAAACTCATCAACTACTTCCCGTGTCAGAATTCAACATAGTTTCAACACGGCCACGTAGCATCTAGGCATCTTTGCTACTTTATGCATTTTGTATAATTGGGCATCCCTTTTCTTATTCGACAACTAATACTTGATTTCTCAATAAGTTAACCAATACATAACAGCCATTATTATATCATTCCATATCCTTTCTAATGAGAATTTCATAACTCAATCCTTGTGATAAACACATTCCAAATTTGATCCGTTTACTCCCAACAAGTGAGTCCATTCATAATTAAACCACAAATAACCCGTTACGACATTACTTACCTTGGTATTATGTGCATGTATCTAGAGTGCAAATGGATATTTATGACATATTTGGTTGGGGATTTATTACCGTACTAACCCGCGAAGCCCAGAGCATTGTAGTTTATACTACACTAGGCTGTGG
>CM060405.1:45779829-45828873 GCA_030545235.1 Helianthus tuberosus
ATGTGGTTTGTCAAAAATCATTATTTCAGTCCATTAGTTTAAAAATTACGATTTCAGTTCCTTTGGTTTCACCTTTCGTAACCATTTTCAAAAATTACTATTTCAGTCCATTAGTTTAAAAATTACAATTTCAGTCCCTGTGGTTTCACTTTCGTAACCATTTCAGTCCACCTCGTAACTATTTCAGTCCCTGTACTTAACAGAATAATGGATTGAAATGGTTACGAAAGTGAAACCACAGGGACTGAAATGGTTACGAAAGGTGAAACCAAAGGAACTGAAATCGTAATTTTTAAACTAATGGACTGAAATAATGATTTTTGACAAACCACATGAACGAAAACAGTAATTAACTCAAAAAAAAGTTATCATATACGACCCATGTTGTATAATTCTAGGTCAACCAATGGCACAACCCTTGACCACGCCAGTTGTCAATGCCCCCTTGGAACCCTAGAGGTTCCTAGCTACTAGATATATCAGAATACTTGAACAAGCATGCACTCCACACCTCCTAACTCGTATCAATGTTTATTCATTTTTTTACCTTACTTTGGTCCTAATGGCTTGATGAAACTAAAATCACCAACTTAGAGATCAAGTAATCCTATAAAGAATGCCTACATAAGTTTGACTAGATGTTTTGTAGACACTACACATTTATTCATAGAAAAATGCAACCATTTCATCAATGAAGTAACCATCAATGGTGTAGAAAACCAAGTGAACTATAAGGGTATATAGTTTTCCCTTCATGAGACCACCCAACAACAATTTAACTCAACTATTAATCATAACCTATCTATAAACATCCTTAAAATGTGGCAATAAACGTCAAATGATCAACCGGTATTCTGCATTCCAGCAGCAATGCCCTTCATGGTCAAGATGAGTGTGTCCTCCAACCCTGGTGCATATTCGCTCGTTGGGTTCAGCCTAATAAGTTCATCAGATGGTTTACTTGGCTCGGGCGCATCTTTAGAGATATGAGGCCTTAACTGCACATGATAGTTTGGATCACGAATACGTTTCAGGGTGTACGCTTGGCATACATTCAAGGTTGTTATGTACGCATCACGCAGTCTGAGCCTTTGTTTCAAGTAAGGGTCAGCTTCTAGAAGTTCCTTATGTCCAACAATCTATGAACACAAAAAAGGTCAGCGGTTATATAGAACGTCATTAAAGTCAAACCAAGATTCATACCTGGAGGAGAAGATTCTTGGTTTCAACATAGTTATTCCGTAACGATTCTCCAAACGTTAACAAATCACTAGAAACAAGCAGCTTGTCGTTTAAAGCGGCAATGCCGGGATCTCCTTTAGCAAACACCATCTCTACCAAGTCGATAGTGACCCGGAAAAAAGGCCATGTTTTATACATTTCCTGTAACATCAAAAGATTCTTGGAATCTTTTTCGATGACTTTCTTGAACGCGCCACCAAAACCGAGCCAAACAGGAAGATGAAATCTCGTTTGGGTCCACGCAAAGATCCAAGGAATGGCTCTCAGCGATTCTATGCCACCGCTTGGCTTTCTTTTGGATGGACGGCTACCGATATTCATCCGCCCGTACTCTGTTTCGGGCGTGGCCTGTAAAAAAATACAAGAAAAAACAACATTCATTTGATATCTTATTTTATATATCTATATTAGGTTATGTTTTATCTCCATTGGATCAAATAAAAACTATATTAGCTAGAAGAGAAACGGGTCAAAGGGGGTTAACCAGGTTGAAATCCGCCCTAAGTGCATTTTTAATGCATAATTATAAATTTGTCATTGTATATATTGTTTATGTTATCATAAGTGATAAGTAACACATTAGTTATTTATAAAAAAAAGACAAAAAGTGTTCCCGGATAAACCCAACCTGACATGGTGCGTTTCAAGTTGTATTTAAAAAGAGTAAAATGTCATTTTCGTCCCTGATGTTTGAACACTTTCGTGACTTTCGTCCCCGAGGTGCCATTTTCATCCAAAAAGTTTGAAATCTTGCCGTTTCATCCCTGAGGGCCAAATTTCGAGGGACGAAATTCGCAATAAATTGCCAAACTCAAGGATGAAAATAGCAATAAAATGCAAACCTGAAGGACTCAAATGCACAAAAAAGTCATTTTGGATGGAACAAGCAAAAATGACTGAAGCTCAGGGACGATTTTGGCATTTTACTCATTTAAAAATGTCTTGTTTCAACCATTAACCCCATTTTGCCCACCTGACCCGATTGACCCTTCTATCTTGCCATGTATGGACCTACTATATAAAAAATGTTGGAACAGTTAAAACAGATAAATCTTTTTCCGAGATGATGATACTTACAAGACGAAAATACTCGACAAATCGTGGTTCCTTGAATACAATAGAACGATATTCTTCACTTGCAAAGGTTGCAAGATTATCCATAAGTTGACGCCATTCGGGTCGAGGCGAGATAGGGGGATTCATCCCATGCTCAAGTGTAGCAGCACAAAACCTTTGAAGTGTTCTAAAACACAAATGCTCCTCACCGAAAGACTGTTCAATAACCTCGCCTTGAATCGTGACTCGAAGCGACCCGTGAACGGTTTCAGGTGGTTGGGACAGTATAGCCAAATGGGTGGGCCCTCCTCCTCTCCCAACGGTCCCACCGCGTCCATGGAACATGGTTAACTTAACACCGTACTTTTTAGCCACCTCAACAAGCTTTTCTTGAGCCTGGTAAAGCATCCATGCAGCCGAGAGCCGACCCGCATCTTTTCCCGAATCGGAGTATCCGATCATGACTTCTTGCTTACCGTGAATTCGATTTTTGTACCAATCGACTGAAAAAAGACGCGACATGGCTTCAGGGGCGGCTTCGAGATCCGCAAGCCGTTCAAAAAGGGGAACAACGCGTAACGGTTTTTTAACGTGGCATTCACGTTGAAGAAGTTCAACTGCAAGGACATCAGAAGGTGATGTAGCCATTGAGATGATGTAAGCACCTAAACAATCAGATGGGAGTTCGGCTAACACATGGAATGTATCCAAAACATCTGTGATTTCTTCAGTTTGCGGGAGATCAGGCCCGAAAAGAGGACGTTTTCCGTTTAGTTCTTCTAGAAGCCATTGTTGGCGCTTGTCTTCGGACCATTCCCGATATGAACCGATTTCCAAATGTTGGGTAATGGCATCCAAGACGTCCGTGTGGCGTTCGGATTCTTGACGGATATCGAGTCTTACAAGTGAGAGCCCGAATGTGGATACTTGCCTTAGAAAATCAAGTAGTGTTCCATCGGCAATCGCATTATCGCCACATGCACATAGTGATCTGTAGCATAGCTCAAGCGGTTCCAAAAACTGCAAAATTTTCCAATTTTTGAAATATAATTGGGAGCAATCAAATATTCAAATTAGAGTTGGAAATGGCGATCCATTTACTTATGAATTTCCAACTATGATTTATCTCTTAACAAGTGAAATTAGGCCTATAAACGAACCAAACGAACATGAACAGAGGCATGTTCGTGTTCGTTCATTTAACTTTAACCGAACACGAACACAAACATATAACCGAACCCATTTTGTTTGTGTCCGTTCATTAAGAAAATGGGCATGTTCGTGTTCGTTTATGTCCGTTCGTTTATGTCTGTTCGTTTAAAACCTAAACAAACATAATCAAACAAACATAATTTTAACAAACATAAAACAACACAAATGAACATAAATGACCAAACATAAACAAACATGAAGTAGCTTTTTTATATAAATTATTGATTAATTACGATAAGTTATATTGGAAAGCCCACTTATCAATTAGTTATATGTATATAAGTAGTTAAAAAAACCTCTTTTATGTTTATATTTATATAAATATAACTCAATATGTATTTATTATAGTATAAACTAACATAAATGAACGAACAACACATTAAATGAACAGATAATTTTGTTCATGTTTGTTCGTTTATTTAATTTAATAAACCAACATAAACGAACTTCCTGCCGAACAAGTTCACGAGCAGTTCATGAACATTCAGTTCGTTTACAGGCCTAGGTGAAATGAATAAATTTAGAATAAAACTGGCAAAAGACAGTCCATAATGTATTTCAAAAACAAAACCTCCTTAATCTTATCTATTCATGGATTTGGAATATTATTAATATAATATAATGGTTATCATATTTGAGAGGCAAATTATTTATAAAGAATTAAGTCTTTCATGTCAACCCAAGTACCCAACCCAACTGTTTTCAACCTGCACAAAAAAATTACCAACCCGTTATGCAGCCAGCCAGACCCACCATTTTGCCACCTTATGCATCAAAAATGCACATATCGCAATGATTATACCTGTTCCACATAGGTATAAGCGAACTCCTCTGGAATGTCAGAAAACCCATGAGCTAATAGATGACGGGACCGTTCGCGTGTATTATATAGCTTATCCCTCACATCACCAAGAACAACGCGGTATGGTTCGTTGGGAGGAACCTGTTTCCAGAACTCTGAAGAAAAAAAAAGCAAGCATTTCCGTAATCGCTAATTACTTCTATTTAGTGTTGACATAACAACGGTAAAAAAAAACCACTGTAAACATTGATTACCTATGTAGTGTTTTACGTCTCTCCTTGCTGATCTATAGATTTCTTCTGCCCGAACACGAAGTTCATTACTACATCGCCACATTGACAACTGACAAACATGATGCAAAAGTAAATAAACTACATAAAATGGGAGTGATGTCTTGGATTATATATATTTTATTTCGACGTATTTGCATACCTCAAACATTAAATCCTCAATCTGAGAAAAGTACATGTTGGCAGCCATCATTCTCGCAAGTAAGCAAACATCCCTTGTGACCTCAGGTGTTACTCTAGGATTACCTGAATATTTAACAAAATAAAAATAATAAATCATTATTAGTTTTTTGCAATGCCTGCTGAAATTAAGCGTATTAATGTTTTAGAAAACATACCATCACGGTCACCACCCATCCATGAGGAGAATTGTATAAGAGGTGCGTTGTATGGGACCCGTTCATTAATCCCGATATTTTTAAGAGCAGTGTCAACACGTCGTAAAAATTTAGGAACTCCTTTCCAAATGGTTTCTTGAAAGTAACTCATTCCTGCTCTCATTTCATCTTGTGGGGTCGGAGGATTTCTACGAATTTCATCTGTGCGAAAAGCAGCTTGAATCTACAGATTAAATTCAGAGTAGTCACTAGTTTAACATTTGACTAATAGTCAAACACCTCTATGTCAAAATGCATAAAATCATATTGCAATTTTCACAACAAACGATGGTGTATTATCATGGTTGCAGTATTCCAGTATGCAACACATGTTGATTCAAGAAATTGTGATGGCAGAAAATATTATTACTGTCTATGTAATAGTCTAATGTATTATCCGCCTTCTTGGACCATTAATGTCAAAAGAACCACTTTCAAGAATTGATAACTACATAGAAACTTAGAAGTTTTATAAGTAGAAACTTAATTGATGTTAAAGATGTACATGTGACCATGTGTATATATATATATAGAGAGAGAGAGAGAGTAAAATGCCATCTTCGTCCCTGATGTTTGGTCACTTTTGCGACTTTCGTCCAAAAGTTTTTTTCCGCGTCTAGATCCAAAAAGATTGAAATCTAGCCATTTTCATCTTACTTGTAAACTCTAACCATTTTTCTCAGTTAAATGAGGGGCATTTCTGTCTTTTTAGACATTTTTTATTAAAATAAAAAACACTATTGAAAATAAAGATACACCTCTATTTTTTTAAATTTAATAAAATTGTCTAAAAGACGAAAATGCCCCTCATTTAACGGAGAAAAATGGTTGGAGTTAACGAGTCAGATGAAAATGGCAAGATTTCAAACCTTTTAGATCCAGATGCGGAAAAATTTGGGCGAAAGTTGCAAAAGTGGCCAAATCTCAGGGACGGAAATGGCATCGTACTCATATATATATATATATGTGTGTGTGTGTGTGTGTGTGTGTCCATTTCCGTTTTGGCTAATACGCAATTGGCATTCAAAGTCAATAAACGACTTAAGTGAAGCATTAATACTTACTTCACGCTGCAACGACTCATCCAGTTCCTGTCTATCATCAGGAGAGATGTCTTTGGCATATAACTGGGCCAAATAGTCCCGAATTCTAAGAGCACAAAGAAACTAAAAAGTAAGAAACATGTGAAAGTTAACTTCTTGATAACTACAATTGCATACAAAGTAACCCAACTTATTTTAGGCCACAAAAACACCATTAAAGTTTCAAACTTCAAAATTTAACGTCATTGCTTATAATAACAGTGGTTCACGTAACAAGTATGATTTATTCAAAGAATTAGAGGACACACCTTCCGTGTTTTTGAAGCAACGATCTCCTCACAGCCTGAGTCGGATGAGCAGTGAACACCAAATCAACCGTTTGATTTTTCAACGCATCGAAAACCTCTTGAGGGGATTTTTTAAGCTTATTCACAAGTTTCTTGAGGGTTTCTTCTATATCAGACTCTGTTGCCGCCAAAGCTTCATCACCAATATCACCAGTCTTTAATTTGATCCTTCGGCGATGAGCAATCTGAACTTCTTCGGCTAAATTTGCTAAATTAAGCATGTTACTGAATGCTTTTGCGATGACGATTGAATCCCCGGCGTCTAAGCTTGTTAAGACATTTCCAAGTTCATCCAGTTTCTTGGGGTCATGTTTTCCTTCGTATCCGGCAGAAAGCTCATAGCATTCTTGAACCTACATAAAAAGAGGACGATAACATTTTTTATGTGCCACAGATTAAACAACCAACAAAGACATTGATGGAACAGAGGAGTTACGTGTACGAACTATGGTATTTTAAACATAACCACCTCAAGGTGCTTCATAATTAGTGAAATAAATACACTTATTCATGCATCTCTTTAGCTCTGGGGCTGTGATTATCAACACCGTTTATAGTATTACATTTTAATTAAAAAAAACACACACACTTGAATTTTGGGATTTCCTTAATTCACATTCAATTCTCTATCTCTTCTCTCTATAATTTAACTAAAACTCACATTCATCTCTAAATTTTTTTCATCTTCTAAAAGCCCCCAATATCTGATTCTCAATATCTATCTATCTATACTCACAAACTATGTTGTCAAAAGCCCTTCGGGTGCGCACCTAGGCTCTTAGGCAAGGCACAGGGAAATGCCTCGCTGCTATCTAGGCGCTCCAGCGACCATCAGGCAAGAATCCAGCTATATTTCGTTCAGATTCCAGCCAAATCCTGAAAATTCCAGGTAAATTGGTCTGAAACATCCAAAAATGGCCCGGAACCAACCTGAAACAAGCCTAAAACATGTCTAAAACCCCAAAAATGGTATGTTTATGCTATGCGTCTTGCTTATCTCAGGCCCTTGCTTTTTACGCTCCTTGCGTCTAAGCCCAAGGCTCACCCATTGCGGCTTTACACCTTGCGCCATTGACAACTACGCTCACAAATTTTTATAGGGATTTATATAGAGAATGAATAGTAAATCTCTATACTTAGATATTCACGGTAGCATCACTACATTTTTTCTCCGTTTTAAAAACCGGATGGAGGAAGGATTTAGGTACATTCTAAACATTCTCTATATTTTTCTATAAATTTTTAAGATAAGAGTATATTTTAAAGACACTAATGAAAATGACTAAAAGGGACATTCTTTCATAGGGCAACAAATATAAGGAGTGTTAAATCAGGGGTAATCTGGTAATTTGGTCTTTGCAAAGTTATAAGCTGATCAAAAAGTCACAAGCCCCTAACTTCTCAAAAATGACATTTTGATGACTTTTTCTCCTTTTCAAAAGGACTTTTAGGTTTGCCAAACACTAAAACTCCTTTTTAGCTTTTTGATTAAGTCAATAAGTCATAAGTTGGGTTGGAAAAACTTAGTCAAACATGCCCAAAATGCTTGATTTCTTCTCTTTTCCTTTACTTTTCATTAAACTCGGGAACACGAAAAAAATCACATCTTTTCCTTCCTTTTCTCTCTTATTTATTTTCCTTCCCCTCCCCCTGTTAAATGAGACTCGGGAACACAGTGTACATTTTTTCTCTGTTTTAAAAACCGGATGGAGGAAGGATTTAGGTACATTCTAAACATTCTCTATATTTTTCTATAAATTTTTAAGATAAGAGTATATCTTAAAGACACTAATGAATAAAACATGTGACTGGGACATTTCATCGAACAGTTGATGGTCAATATACATGGTATAGTCATGAACGGACGGTCTAATCAAAACATGTAAAACGCATAAACAAGGAAAAGGGGTGGTAGAAACATGCCGTTTCTCTGAGAGCTTCCCCGTGTAAATTCTGAAGAATGTCAAGAAACTTATCCAACAACAAAGCATCATACTCAATAAGCTTGTCATCCTCAGAAACTTTTGAAGGAGCTATACGCCTCAATTGAGCATCTATTGATGCCTTAGCCATTACGCAACCAGAATGTGGAATGGTAAAGCAGTTGTTGTTGAATTTTGAAAGATAAGCGAAAATTAACGGAGTTTAATGGATGGATCATAAAGTTTTGATCGCTAGGGAGCCGTAAATACTGGAGATTGACTTGTTCAAATGAACACAAATCCACTTGTATCGCCATGAGAAATTAGTGTTGTTCGTGTGGATAGGATAATACAGAATGAATGGGGAAATCACTAGATTCTGTCGATGAAAATATTCATGCAGAGATGCTAGTTTTTTAATTGATTATCATTCCTAAAGTTGGTTTAACTCGTTTTTTCCCGAGTCACATGAAAAATAACATAATAAGAAACAACTAGCAAATAGACCCGCGTTGTGGCACGGATATATTGTAAATATCGAATGTATTAGTGCAAATGCTATGTAACGCAACCGATGCGCAATAATCAAAGGGGGCTTATTATAGCTTTAAAAAATAGAAAACACACGGAACGCAGAGTAACTCGGATTTGTACTATCGAATGAAAATAAGTGTTATAATTGCAATGACTCATTTCCCAAGATAAGTTTTCGTCTAAAAAGAGATCAACTCGAATTTATACAGATACCTACATAAAAATCCGCACATAAAAAGTTATTTTTTTTCAAGTAAAAGAACAAAAGGGGCAAAGTCAAAACTTTTGAAACTCAAAGAGGTTAACGACAATTAGTTCTTTAAAGAAAAACTGGCAAACAAAAATCATTAAAAAAGCTACATCTAAACGTAGATCAACTCGAATTTATACTGACACGTACATAAAAATCCGTACCTAAAAACTTTTTTTTCAAGTAAAGGAACGAAAAAGGGTAAAATCGAAACTTTTGAAATTCAAGGAGATTAACGACAAATTAGTTCTTCAAAAAAGAAATTAGCGAACGAAAATCATTAAAGAAAATAACATGTTAAAAAAACATATTATATATGGTACATGGGTAAAGCTAGAATATTAGAAACATGAGGGATTAAACATTGACGTTTGTAAAGCCAAGGGACTAAAATTGCAATGTGGCGAAACTTTGGGAAAACCGTAAAATTAAGAGAAACATAGTTAAAAATGTAAACTTTGAAAGTATAGGGAGTGCCAATAAAATAAAATATGGGCTAAAAACACCATTTTACAAAGTTGGGGGTTTGATTTATTATATTGTATAGAGTAAGGGCTAAAAATATTATTTCTCAATGTGAAGGTGGCATTGTATTTTATTGAAAAGTGGAATGGGTGGGCTTGTATTTTAATGAAAAGGTGAGGGTCGGCGGCGTAAAAGCCACCGACTTTGTTATGTTTGGCAAAAGTAGCTGGTGGCTGGTGGTGGTAGCTGTAATTTTTAGATATATATTTAGGTGTTTGGCAGAGTGGATTTTGTTTTTAATAAAATGTATAAAATGACTAAAATGTACATAACTAAAAAACCATAATACTAAACGTGTCAATATATGTTTCTTTCGGTTTGTTTATTATTATTATTTTGGTTTTACATAACTACTAACGATAAAAAAAAGTTTATTATTATTTTGGTCTTAAATAGTTACTAACGATAAAAAAACACAAGAGATATACAGTTTTTACAATTTTTAAGTAAAAAAATATCAATATTAACCATTTAAGAGGCTGTTTGGTAGCATCTGAATGGTCATTAAGAGACTACCTCTTAATGGAACCATTAAGAATTTTACCAATGAGAAGTTAGAAGAATGTGACATGTGATGATTTACCATTCAGAGGTTATCTCTTAACCATTCAGACTTGAAGTTACCTCTTATTCATTCAGAGTAGGGATGAGCAAATACCGATACCAATACCGATCCCGAATTTTGTGTAAACTTGGTACCGATACCGGTACCGAAATACGTCGGTTCGGGACGGTATCGGTATCGGTATTTTAAGGGTAAAAGTCGGTATTTTACCGATACCGTACCGATACCGAAAAATCACAAAAGTGGATACCGTTTCCGGTACCGAAAACGAATCGGGATCAGGATTTCGGGATCGGGACGGTATTTTATACCCTTTGCTCATCCCTAATTCAGAGGTTTTAAACCATTAAGAGGTAGCATCTGAATGGTCATTAATAGGCTACCAAACAGCCCCTAAGACTATTTTGGAAAATATTTTAGAATTAATAATAAAGGATTACATGTAATATATTAAAAATACTAAATTAAAGATAGCTAAGAATTTGATTTTTCGTTATCTTTAGTTTAAAAAATTAAAAAGTTGATGCATTAAAAAATTCATTATTTTTAGAGGTTAAAATAGTCATTTTTTCTATAAAAGCTTGTAGCTTTTTTTAAACGCTACTAGTAAGAGCGTTCAACCAAAAACTTCAAGCTCCTAACCTAAAAGTTTCAAGCTCCTTCAACAAACAAGATTTTTTATTGAGTTTCAACTTTTTTCTTAAAAGCTTAAAACTAGAAGCTCTTAAAAGTTTGATGCCAAACATACCCAATGTCTTTGTAGTTGTTCTTTACGTGTTTCCAGGGGCGGACCTACATATGCCCGTGGGTGGGCGGCCGCACCCCTTGAAAAAAAAAAATTTAGTGTTATTTTTCGCGAAAAAACCCGACCGCACCCCTTGAAAAATTTCGACCGCACCCCTTGGAAAATTCTGACCGCACCCCTTAGAAAAAAATGTTAGAATTTATATAAAAAAAATTGTAAACAAGTTAGCCCACAATAAAACTTGTATTCCTCTAACCCAACATCAAGCCCAATTGAATAAATTTATGGTAAAATCCAACCCAAATAACTAAATCAATTAACAAAACATAACCCTACATCAAGCCCAATTGTTTATTTTGTATGTGATAGACACAATGAGTAAAGATGTTATGGCGCGATTTCTCAACAAGAGGAAAGCGGATGAAATCGGTTTTTTTACATGACCCGACCCGACTCGAACCGGTTTTTTTATGTATATATCTAGACGCCTAAGATTTTAAAAAAAAAATTCCGCACCCCCATGAAAAAAATCCTGGATCCGCCACTGCGTGTTTCATATACCGGGTTACATGAAAATAACATAATAAGAAACTTATTAGCAAATACATAATAAGAATACAATGTGTTTGTAATTGTTTTTTACTCATTTTCATATTTTGAAAATACTCTATTGCTTCTTAAGTCAAGCATTCCTAAGCAACTCTTTTTTTATGAGACAGATACAACTTGCGTTCAAATATTCATTACCAATCCGATTTTGCATATTAGAATGTAAGTAATTCATTCATTGTAGAAAAAATATCGTAGTGGTCAGTAAAAGTAATTATAACTTTAATAAATGATACATGGACGTAAAAGAAATAATGAAATATGTTGTTTTTTTTTTCACTATCAATATGAGGGTGTGTGAGAGGACTTCTGTACAGGGACCGTGATTTCAAGGGTCATGTGTTTTTTTTAAACTGATATATATATGTTAATAAATAGAAATCGAATCAAACAATATACATAAAATGATCTTTGATGCAGTGGCGCGCTTGTTTTGGTTAGTTCTTTGGGCCCGCTGAGACCCGGGTTCGAGTCCCTTGGTTCACTTCTTTTTTATTGAGTTTCATTTAACAGTTTCTAATAATTGCACAACTGGTCCCTGCACTTAAAAGTTCTAAAGAATTACCAAATCAGTCCCTTCAATTAGGAAATTAGTTTAATCTAAAGTTTATAACTAGGTTAGTTATTTCTTTTGTAATTATTAACGGGACTAACAAGTTTCATTCATAAAATTAATATTTTAAACCCGAAAAAACTTGTTATAGTAGTTTCTAAATACGCGACATCTAATATAAATAAAAAAAGTTCGTTTAGGATCCGGTTTTCAAAACGGATGGGTATCGGAGATCCGTTTTTGGTGGATGTTACACATTGTTTATCGAATAATACGACTTTGTCATTTTCGTAAATGCCTTGTTTATCGTTAAGATATAAGGGCCCATTTTTTTTACCTCGAACAGGGTACATGAATTCTTAGAGATGCCACTGCAAGAGTACATAAACTATTTAAGCTATCAAATCCTTTATCCGCTTTCTAGTTATCAATGTGGTGGGGAAGTTAAATCTTAAGTATTCTTTTATCATCATCAACAACATTGGATTCACACGGATACATTAGTAAATTTGGTATATGAAACACACGAAATTTATCAGACGGAATCAAACAACTCGTACACGTGTAATTCAAACGCTACCTCATGAAGATGGTCCCTAAACTCTTGGATTTGTGTATCTTGCATCGTATTGAAATCAAACTCATAATAGTAATGATAGGTTATGTTTGTTCTTTGTGCTGCCAGTTTTAGATTAAGCGAACCAAAAAAAATATTTCTTTATAACTGTTCTAACATACTAGAAAACCGTTTAAAACGACTTCTTTAAAATAAATACATTATTCATCCTTAGTTAATGTAACTCTTATAACCTATGAATACAAACTACGTGACCACTTCTCCGTACAATCCATGATCTTCAACTTGATCCTCGTCCCCAATCTTGGGGTGTTACATTCCTTTGTACATGTATTTGTTCCTTTATGCATGTATTTGTTTCATTGTGTAAATATTTGTATTTGTTCTGATGACGGGGGTAGCTTAAACCTCAATAAAATGACTAAGAATACATGACAGCTTGAAGGGTTAAAAGGTTCAAAGCCCGGGAACTGAGCTAAGGCAGCACGTGTACAGTAATCAGTCATTTCACTGATTACTTGAACGACTCTCTCAGCCGCAAAAATAGAGCGTGTGCACAGAGTATAGTCTTTTATCCGCAGGTCCAAACGCTTCAACCCCTAAAAGGGTAAGTCCTCCACTGCAAGCAGGGTTCACTAGTCCAAGGATTCCTCTTTTGGCAATATCTTCCTCTATAAATGACACTTCATTTAGTGCATTCAGGACATTCTGATCAGCTCTGATTCTCTTGGGATCTCTGATCTTCCTTCTCGAGCACTTGTTCCATACAAGTATCCTTTCTTCACATTCAACACACACAACGTGACTATTCTTGCTTCCAAGGCTGAACGCCCTTCAGCCGAAGATCTTGAACAATCAACGAACATAATTAGTGAACCTCTCTCCACGTCTTGCAAACGTGGGGGGACCCCATGACCTGCGGTAGGCAAACCGAAACCCTCCAATCCTTTTGCCTAACCAGAGTACTCACTATTGTTGGTCTTATATTTGTTACATCAACAGTTCCTTTGCACATGTGTTTCTTCCCTTGTACATGTATTTCTTCCTTATGATAATAATGATGATCCGAATAACCTTCGGTCACCATAAATAACCAACACATTAGTAAATAGTGACATCATAATTATATTATAAACATATAGCTAAAGGACAATATTGCATTCTAATGACGCAAGATATCTTGTTCGATCATTTCTTCCAAACTCATCAACTACTTCCCGTGTCAGAATTCAACATAGTTTCAACACGGCCACGTAGCATCTAGGCATCTTTGCTACTTTATGCATTTTGTATAATTGGGCATCCCTTTTCTTATTCGACAACTAATACTTGATTTCTCAATAAGTTAACCAATACATAACAGCCATTATTATATCATTCCATATCCTTTCTAATGAGAATTTCATAACTCAATCCTTGTGATAAACACATTCCAAATTTGATCCGTTTACTCCCAACAAGTGAGTCCATTCATAATTAAACCACAAATAACCCGTTACGACATTACTTACCTTGGTATTATGTGCATGTATCTAGAGTGCAAATGGATATTTATGACATATTTGGTTGGGGATTTATTACCGTACTAACCCGCGAAGCCCAGAGCATTGTAGTTTATACTACACTAGGCTGTGGGCTCGTAGAGACATGATGAGGTATGGTACTGGACCCGACCCGAACGGTCGGACTTTCCTGCTATTTATCACTTTTATATTAATTATATATTATTATTGCATACTAACCCGCGAAGCCCAGCGCATTGTAGTTTATACTACACTAGGCTGTGGGCACGTAGAGACAACCCCTAACTGGGCCTGGCCCATTGAGGTTAGGGTTTTCCCATATCTCATATATAAGAAGGTCTCCACCTCCTTATTAGTGCATGAGATATAGGGGAACACTTTTGTAACTGGAAATAGGGGATTCTTCCTCTACCGGCTGTCTCTACAATTGCCCACGTTTTTCTCTTCTTGTTTACAGGTCTAGGTCGAAGTGGAGAAGACGAGGTATGGCCGTTCATCATCGTAGAAGTACCGACCCGCCCGGGTTCATGTTTCTTCATTAGCGCCATCCGTGGGACCGGAAACAATCTCACCTCGTTTTTTCTACTCGATGTCAAGATCTATGTTCTCCATACCGGCATTTTCTGGATCTGGTTCTAAACATAAACCGGGGATTCAAAACTCTCCAAGTCCGGTACGTGGTTTTTTATAAACAAAAGCACTCCTGATATTTTATGGATCTAATAGATCTATGAGCAAAAATATATACATAATGCAAAATTTCTTGAAGTTTGCGACAGACCAATGCTAGACCAATTCTAGCATGAAAAAGTTGTCTTGTACAGTGCTTGAAACCCTATGCATATTCATTATATTATATGTTTTATATTCATATTATATGGGTTTATTTTGTGGGAATTTTTGAAGATCCCATGTAAACTTCATGACACGCTTTATTTATGGGTTTCACTTGTGGCTCAAAATCTTTTGTTCAAATATGGATGAAGCTCCAGATTTGTTGTTCTTTCACGAGCCTTATCAGCGGTGATTACTTTGAACCGTCACAGCCTCCAACGAAAATTTTTATTTTTTCCCGCCGCCTCTAGTGGATGGCTCACATCCAGGCGAGTACACGAAGATATACCATTTTCTTTCAATATTACAAGGAAGCTTTTTAAACCCACCAGTAGACGGCTCACATGAGCACGCCCGCGTGACCCATCTTGTGTCGTCCTCTACGGCGGACCTCCAACTCGTTCCGCCATCTAAGGCCTTGACCACCTTCGTTCCACACCCGTGTGCGCCACTCGCTTTCGCGTCACTGGTGTGTTTACGCACCCGCCATCTACAACCCTGTTACATTCTTCACCGGCGTGTGTTCCTTTTCATCGCCAGACACAATACATCTTGGCCACCTTCGAGGGTCATTTATATGCCCCGCCACCTTAGGTGGGCAACCATCACGCTCCGCGCATCTCCAGGGTGATAGTCTTGGTCATACCATCTTCGGCGGATAACCAGGTAATCCTGCCCACCTCTGGCGGACAACATTCTTGCTCATGCCACCTCACGCGGATTATCATCACATCTCGCTATTGTTATAGAAACTAAAAACCATGCATGGGCAAAGTACCAACGGCTCTTTCAAACAAGTTCGGACTGCCCTCCAATACGCTACTCATGCGGATCACCGTCTCAGCGGGCCACTGTTATCCTGACATTGGCGTGATGCACGAGGTGTTCTAGATGCTCTCAATTTTACACCTTTGCATCTATGTTTTGTCGTGATATGGATGATACCCCGTCAACAGGAAGTTCTACGCCCCTTTAGTCTTCACGCCCACCGGCCTTCGCGCCACTCTCTTTCCTGTCACCCATTTTTTCGCCATCCGTCATCGGGTGTCACTGGCACGCATAGATACCCGTCATCAACGACGGACAATCCTTTCGCCCATTTCCTCTCCTACGGAAGTTCTTTCACGGGGTCACCCAAATCAGGAGTCCACCACCTCTGGTGGATATCCTCACACTTGCGCCATATCCAAAGGCCACCTTCATGCTCCCGCCGCCAGGGGTGGGCAACCGCTTCACATCGTCAGCACGCGTAATAGAAGTTCGCCACCTTTAGTGGTGTCCTCTCCGCCACACACATGTGGACATAAACTACACCCATATACGCAACGGGCACATTAGCCTGCCATCGCGCACCCCTAGATGCGCCTCCGGCTATCTCATCCCGTCATCCTCGGCGGGCTACCACCTCAATCTCTACCGGCCCTCCTTGAGCCGGTTTTATTGACCAAGAGCTTAGCAATGGCGGCACTGAGGTCCGTCCCATGAGTCAAAACATATACCAGCCTCAAACAAAACTTTGCATATTCGCACGCCCCTGCATCCTTCTACTGCATGCCTTGTTATGTGTGATAATCCAGTTTACCAGGTTCTAAAATTTCATGCTTCTCTCTGCCATAACCTGTTGAGAATTTTAATACACTTCTTGGGTTTCCAATGCAAACAACACAAAAACGTTTGAAGAAGTTTGCTTTATTCGTGCATATTAAAAAATTGTATGTTCCACAACATCTTCCTGCTTTATCACGAGAGAAGTTTTCAAAAGAAATGATTTAACAATCATGTTAAATAAAAACCACTTCGGCTGTTAACCACAATGTCGGAGGTTCAAGCCCTCCTTCTAGCGCCAATCCCCTCTCAAGCATTGGTTGAAACTCGAAACACCTTACTATATGGCACTCTCAAGCAAGATTCACTGTTTAATTAGCACACCTTTGGACACCTTACCGATTGGGCTACGAGGTCATCCCAACCCGCCACTATCGGCGGAAGCTTTTATTCTACCTGCCACTATCGGTAGAAGATTTTATTCAACTCGCCGCCACCGGCGGAAGCTTTTATTCAACACGGAACATTTCAAACAAACATTTTTCAAACAGACATTTTTATCCACCCACGCTTCTGGCGGAAGCTTTCATTATACCCGCCACTCTGGCGGATTTTTTCGTTCTCTCCTACCGTCTAGCGAACACCTTCCTTGCTCGCGCCATCTCCGGTGAGCACCGTCCCATGTCACGACTTTGGTCACGCTTATAAATTAATTTTAATATACAACAAAACACGAGAGTACCCGTTGAAAATTCTCAGCTGTCATGCAGAAAGATATACCTTCCAACCTTCTTGCCTATTATAGATGGGGTTGTGGCGCATTTAGTCGCGCCACCACTGTAGCGCCTGCGTCGCCACTCTTCCACCCGTGCATGTCGCACATACACCGGCATGTCACTTTAATTCGTGAGCTTTTAACGGAACCAGGTCACTTATAATGGTTCAATGCTTTCCTCTTTATACAACAACACATGTTACATGTGCCGAGCCTTTATAGCATGAGATCGTACAACCGTTGTTGCACCACTCTTAAACAATGCTTTCCTCTTAAACACATGCTAACTTCCTTGACTAAGAAGAAAGTAAAATTCGTTTGGGGCCCTAAGCAGCAAGAATCCTTTGATGTCCTAAAACAAAAGTTGAGCAACGCCCCAGTACTGACATTGCCAGAAGGAATAGAAGACTTTGTGGTTTACTGCGATGCGTCGCACACTGGCATGGGGTGTGTGCTTATGCAGAAAGGCAAAGTTATTGCCTATGCATCACGACAGTTAAAGGTGCACGAAAAGAATTACACCACCCATGACTTGGAGTTGGGTGCCGTTGTATTTGCACTAAAACTGTGGAGGCATTATTTATATGGTATTAAGTGTGTGATCTATTCTGATCACAAGAGCCTCCAGCATCTGTTCAATCAGAAAGATTTAAACATGAGGCAACGCCGTTGGATGGAGACTTTGAATGATTATGATTGTGAAATCAGATATCATCCCGACAAAGGCTAATGTAGTCGCCGATGCCTTGAGTCGAAAAGAGAGGGTGAAACCCATCCGAATCAATGCCAAGCGCATGGAGATAAAGAATAATTTGATTGAAAGGTTATTAGCTGCACAGAAGGAAGCTGTGTTGGAAGCTAACTATCCTAATGAAAAGTTAGGAGTAACTGAGGAGCAGTTAACTCTTAGCAAGGACGGAATTTTATGATTAAATGGACGAATATGGGTTCCAATTTATGGAGGACTTCGAGATGTCATCCTCCAGGAAGCCCATAGTTCCAAATACTCCGTTCATCCTAGAGCTGATAAGATGTACCAGGATCTAAGGGCAAACTATTGGTGGATAGGCTTGAAAAAGTCTGTAGCCACCTATGTAGCTAAATGCTTGACATGTGCGCAAGTCAAAGCCGAGCATCAGAAACCGCCAGGTTTGCTACAACAGCCTGAACTTCCTACGTGGAAGTGGGAAATGGTAACTATGGATTTTATCACCAAGTTACCTAAGACGAGGAAAGGAAATGATACAATATGGGTTATAGTTGATAGACTGACTAAGTCAGCACATTTCTTACCCATCAAGGAGACTTATAGCTCCGATATGTTAGCCCAGTTATACGTTGATAAGATTGTAGCTTTACATGGCATACTTGTGTCTATTATCTCTGACAGAGATACTAGATACACGTCACATTTTTGGAAGAGTTTCCAGCAATATTTGGGCACGCGTTTAAATTTTAGTACGGCTTACCATCCTCAGACGGACGGCCAGAGTGAGCGTACTATTCAAACGTTGGAAGACATGCTACGTGCATGTGTGGTCGATTTAGGTGGTAGTTGGGATAAGCACTACCGTTAATCGAATTCTCCTACAACAATAGCTACCACACCAGCATAAAGGCTGCGCCTTTTGAGGCCTTATACGGTAGAAAGTGTATAACGCCCGTTTGTTGGGCGGAAGTTGGAGATGTCCAATTATCAGGACCTGAGATAGTCTTTGAAATGACGGACAAGATTGTCCAGATTCATGACCGTCTCAAAGCTGCCCGGGATAGGCAGAAGAGTTACGCAGATCCAAAGCGTAAAGCTTTTCACTTCGAAGTAGGTGACAAAGTGTTACTTAAAGTATCACCCTGGAAGGGGGTGATGCGATTTGGTAAGAAATGCAAACTAAGCCCGAGATACATAGGACCTTTCGAGGTTATCGAACGTGTCGGGTCAGTTGCCTATAAGTTAAACTTACCTGAAGAGCTTAGTGGAATTCACAATGTGTTCCACATCTGCAATCTGAAGAAGTGCTTCGCTGATGAATCACTGGTTATACCACATACAGATGTGCATATAGATGAGAGCTTAAAATTTGTGGAAAAGCCATTGTCGATTGAAGATCGACAGGTTAAGAAGCTTCGTAGGAAGCATGTGCCTATTATAAAGGTCAAATGGGATGCCCCTAGAGGTCCCGAATACACGTGGGAGGTTGAATCCACAATGAAAGAAAAGTACCCTTATTTATTTCAGTAAATCTCGGGTCGAGATTTATTTTAAGGGGGTGAGGATGTATCACCTCGAAAAATTCACGTCCTATAATGTGTTGACACGTGTCATAGGTTTGAACGTGTGAAAGAATGTTATAGAAGGACTAAAGTTGACAATCATGGAAAGTATGTGAATATACGAGTTCTAAATGTCAACAGTGAATAAATATATTGTATAATAACCCTACATGATGTTTATAGCATCAAACGAATAAATCATGGATCATGCGAAGCTAAAAGTGAGAGATTACAAACTACAGGGGTTAAATGTGTCAACATGTTTAAGTTATACCTCTGAGTGACCTTTTGACAAACCCGAAGCTTTGTAACGATAAATTATGCCCACTAGAAGGCACGATAAAAATTTCATAAAGTTTCGTTATCGTATGAGAAAGTTATGATCAAATTCGTATGCGAGGGGTTAAAGCATCAACGTTAAAAACTTTGACTTTTCGGGCAATAACCGTGTGGCCAAGGACTTAACAAAAAGGGGTATAAGTCTTGAGGCCCTTATGTGTCAATATGGAGGGTTCAAAGTGCAAAATATAAGTTAGTTTCCCTTTCGAAAAGCCAAGAGCCAATTATGCAAAAACTAGAAAGATTTACACTTCTGATCAAAGGCTTACGGACCGTAAGCATTACCCTTACGGTCCGTAAGGGGTCCCCAGCGACAGTAGATCCTTCTGTTTGCTGTTTAAACGCGTTTCTGACCTTTCAAACGATTTTCCTCATATGTGGGCGACCCCTAAACAGCCCTAAACATCTAGGGACACTTGTGGGAAGGTTGTGGTCACTTGTAGACTTACATGTCAACAATTTGTGGTGATTAAATCACTATAAAAAGGCCCTCATGTGCAACAACTTTAATCACACCTTCATCTGCAATTGTGGAGCATTTCTGGAGCTTAGGAGCAGATCCATTTCATCCCTACTCGTGCATAGGACCCTTGTAAGTACCCTTGACCTTCCTCGATTAAGTTTAGCTTAGTTTTAGCTTAAAAGTCAAACCGTCGTAATTAACGGTTGACTTTAAGATTAATCACTAATGGTCCAGTGATTAGTCGAATCAAAAGTAGTTATAGGTTGGTAATTATGTGGGTAATAAAACCTCAAAAGGGTTCCCCCTGATTCCCACTCTAACTAGGTCAAATGTCGGGTCAAACTTGTATTTAAAAAGTCAACAGAATGTGTAAATTACAATTTATGCATAATAAGCAATGTAGAACACATACAACCTGTTTGATCATTAATATAACTTGGTAATTAGTGTAAGGACATGTCTAAACATGTTCAACCCGACAATTTCCTGTTTAGACCCGGTTCGGAACCAAAAGTCGCAAAACTTTGACTTTTGCTTTGACTTCAGTTCTGACCCGTTTTGGTATGATTTAGAAATACCTAAGAGCTTCATTTGGACCAGGTTACATGCTAGTATAACCCTCTGTGATTATACACCTCGGATCATTAGTTATCCGATTAATACGCATAATTCCGTTAATTGCTTATATGTTGACCATTATGCCATTTTCACCTTAAAATGTGATTTTTGGAAATGTAAAAGAGTAGAAACCTTAAGTACTGATATATAAACTTGCATACAAAATTTGACATCAGTTTGAGGTGTAGGTTAAGAGTTATGCTCGTTAGCGTAAAATTAAAGCTTTATGTTAATTAAACGGCGTATTTAGCGTATAGCCTACTTAAACATACTTTTTGGTATCAAACTTATTTCCCACTGATATGATATATTATTTGGGGATTTTTAAAGATTTTTAATTAATTTTAGGCTGAGCATAACTTATAGTCGTAGGCTTAATCCGGTAATTGTCGGTTTTGCCCTTACGGGCTATAAAATGAGTTTTACTATTCTAATCGACTCCAAACCTTTTGCTACTGATCACATATGATAAATAAATTATTTTAAGCCTTCTGGAAATATAAAAATATCAGATTTATGTATCGAACCCGGAAATGGCTTTTAATCGCCTTATTAAGCGTTTTTAACGCATAGTATGTACTAAAACTATTTTAAACATACCAAGGGGGATACCTACTGATATTTGAGGCAAATTATAATATTTTAACAGTAAGCAAAGGTTGTTAAACTCAGACGTCAGTTTTGAGCTTTTCGGCTTATGCGAAATTACCAAAATGCCCATACGGTGCATAGTTTGGTTATAATTGATAAATTTCACATATATACTTTACCCTACTGTTATAACTTAGTAAAATAAGTATTTTTACTGATTACATCAGACCTGTAACTCAGGTGAATACTTAAACTCTTTTATAACCTTTTAAATGACCAAACTACCCCTACGGGGCATAGTTTGTCTTTAAATTCGTTTCGGGCATAATAAAAGACATATTACTGATGTCACAACATATATGAAGCATATTAACTTAAGAAACCTGTAAATGGCTCATATGAATACCCGTTACGCTTATTACGCGTTCGGTTCGGTTTATGTAACTAGTTTACATAAACTAGCCTAAACGGGTCAAACCTTATCGGTTTTATCTCAAAATCCAGAGTGTGTATGAAATACCCATATTAAGCAAGTCTCCGAACTTGTCGGGTCTAAAGCACATTGATGCGTGTGAAGTATTATATATATTAGGTGTATATTTTAAGCCCCTTTAACACTTATTTTAGCCAAGTTTTAAATTTATAAAACACGATATTTTACTAACACTAAACACACATATGGGCAAGTGCACCCATCGTGAGCGTAGTATAGTGTTGGTAAGATACCGAGGTCGTCCAAGGACACAAGAGCTTTTAGTACCGGTTTATCCTCAACGTCTAATCAAAATAAAAAGTTTAGAAAAAGATTTTTAAACTAAGAAAAATAAAAACTAGCTAAAATGCTGAAAATAAAAATAAAAGTAAAAACAGATAGACAAGATGAATCACTTGGTTCCGACTCGTATCTAGTATAACCTTTGATTATTTCCGCACTTTTACACATAATTAAGAGATTATCTTAGTTATTGTAGTAGGCCCCTCTTTTGAAGGTGACGTTACCCTCACCCCAGTAGTTTGAGTCAGCAAGGATACAATCCTAAAAAGGGTGGATTATTGGAAGATAATGAATTAAGTTATTAAGGCAATATTGTGGTAGGCCCCGCTTTTGGCGGTGACGTTACCCTCGGCTAAGTAGTCTGAGTCAGCAGGGATACAGTCCTAAATAGCCGGGTTATAGTATTAATAGTAGTTAACTTATGAGGGGATCAAAGAGTTTAGACCCCCGCCATCCAATACCGTGAAGCATTGAAGGAGGTCCTACTAAATTTGACCCAGGTCCATTGCAGGACCTCTAAACGCTGAACAATAGCAAGACCTTTACCAAACCGTTCCCTTAACCCCCGACCAGGTAGCCAACATACCTCCATATAGACCGTGGAGATATGAATGGTGAAAATCCTTTATTTTATATAGACAGTAAAATAATGCCAAGACACCACGGACAAACGATAAGGAAAGATCACCTTCAACATAAGTAACTAGTTATTAAAGTCATTAATACAAAACCAAATAAAAAGTGCAAAAGATTAGAAATAAAAAGTATTATACTAGACACTTTGTCTTCACCAAGTGATGTAAGAGACTTAGGCAAACATGGCCTTGATTGTCAAGAACTCTTACGATCAATCTTGGATCCCGAGACTCACACACACTCTACGATGGACAATGGATGATGGTGGTGGATGATCGGAGTGTCGCGCTCCGGTCAAAGATAATATTTATATGCCCTAATTACCCTTAACAAATAGCTAGTGGTAGTGAGGGGTCGAACCACGAAGAGTATGTGGTTTGTGTATGGATTCGAATGAATTAGAACAAATGTCACGATTTATGAAGCTTACTAGAATGTTTTTGTGTTTTTGTTTAATTGAGAGAAGTGAGTTTAAACTAAGTGAATTGATTAAAATGATTAAGAACTACTAATTAACGGTTGCAAGAAATTTGGATACTAGAACAATAATAATAAAAAGGAATCACACCCGGTTTCGGTAATTGTTAACCTAGGGTTTCTACAAGTTTTAGTTTCAACTCAAATGCATTCGATTAACGGATTTAGTGTACCGTGACTTAGGTGCTACTAACTATCAACGCCCCGAAGAACGGACAAAAAGACACTTTGTAATCAACACAAGTAAATCCTAACAATGACAACGTACAATTACATATCACCGTTTCGCAAAGTCATAACTTTTAACATCGTTCGACAATTCACGAATTCGTAACAAATGTAATACTATTGTCAAAATTTTCAAAAACCAAATACAAATTGTCACTAAGATGAAACAAGAACAAATTGAAACCCTAAAAGTAACAACTACCTACACCGGGGTGAAACCGAGATGATTAGCCGCTCATGGTTGATGCAACTTGATCACCGGATGCTTGGAATGCGGATGGAGTCATCTTGAAGCTTGTAGGATGAAAGAATGATGGAGAATTAGGGTTTTTGGAATGGTGATGATGAGAAGGAGGATGGATTGGTGAACTAGGGTTTGATGATTGATTGTGTGTTGGATGATGATGATTCGGGTTGTAGAGATGAAGTTGATGGAATGGTAGGTGATTGATTGATGGTTTTAGGCTCCAAAATCACTTTCAAAACTCCAAACAATGTGTAACTCCCGAAAATTCATGTCCAACAACCCCCTTCATTCGTTATTTGACCCAAACCAAACATTGGACGCGCAGCAATATTGGAGGGCCGTCGCCGACGGCCTAATGCCCCGTCGGCGACGGTCCATGCATGTTGATCTGGAGCCGACGTGTTAATTTGCTGCTTACGGACAATTTGGGCGACGGAGAATTGTACACACCGTCGGCGACGGACCATATGGTCGTCGGCGACGGCTCTTGGAATTCCAACTTTCTGTTTTCTTCATTTCTCAAGTCCGGTTGACCCGTTTCGCATCCCGGTGGTTCCGTTTTCGCTCCGGTGACCCGTAAAGCTTCCGAAAAGCTCCTTAAACTCTGCTAGATCTGCAAAATACATATCTAATCAAAAGTAGGCTATTCGAAACTAAAACTTATGCAATAACATCAAATTAAGCAATTACAAGCACCGGTTTTCGACCACGTATCACATCCCCACACTTGTCTTTTGCTTGCCCTCAAGCAAATCTGTTTTTCACTTTCACGTGGGTCGAACAACGAATACACTTCCCATTCCCGAGACAAAGGTTAAGGTCCAATGTCATACCAAAGTTCAAACTCTTTACAATTTTCAAAATATTTAACGGTAATGTGATTTTAAGTACACAAATGGTTACCCAAGATTAACCCGCCTGTAAAACCAACAATTCATGCATGTCCCTCACAATGTTCTCTCCACTCGGCTTATAAATTGGCTAATATTTATAATGTATTAGCACTTCAAAGACTATTCACTCAAAACCGATTAGAACACATACCCGCATAAGCTTGCAACTCAATCATTCTCCACCATTGATCACGACTACTAAGCACAAGTCAAAAGGTCTTTGAAGGGTTGTAATGGGGCTAGGCGAGGGGTAGGAATTAGGATATTTTAAAGTGGCTAAGGTGATGAAAATTCGATTTTTTTTTTACAAATGACTAGTCTAACAAAACTAACTATAAATACCAAAATATGAGGCAACAACATTCGCCTTTTATTCAACAACTACTAACACTTCTTTTTGTGTTTTTCTTCAACAATTTTCACTTCTTTTTCATGATATTTTCTGTTTTCTGTTTTTTTTTATGCAAATGAACAAGAACAACTATACAAAAACGATTCCTATAATCGAATTTCCATCACACGGGTTTAAAAGAAAAGGTTTAACGGTTATGGGCTATAGGGTGGTCAAACGAAAGGTTTAGGCTCAAAATGGCGACTAGGGGATTTGTTTGGGTAAGGATAGATAAATGGTTTTAAGAGAAAAGGTTTACCTAATGCCTTAATCATTCTCGTGCTTGTATTCGGTCTATAGTCTCAAATGTATCAAAAGTTGCAAGTTCTACAATATATGACTAATGGTCCACTCAAACAAAGAAACATAGGTATGTAATCTATGATATAAAAGTGGCTCAAAACCTCACATATCTAAAAGGGTATGGTATGTGACATGCATAAAAGACTAGTTTCTTAGGCGGATTATTCCCAAATAATCACCCGTTAAATACCCGTCATGCTATTAATTTGAACTTGACCATGACAAAAGACCAAATGGGTTGTGACATCCCTCGTTGACTTAGTTACTTGTGCTTTAAGACCACTTTTGAAGCAAGACATTTTTGAAAAATTTTTGAAATTTTCCCCCATCCCCACACTTGAGGTGAACATTGTCCTCAATGTGTAGTATTTAAATGAACGGGTCAAAATCTAAAAAAAATTTTACTACTCCCCCATCCCCACACTTGAGGTACATATTGTCCTCAATGTGTAAGAACTAGAGTATTAAACGCACAAGGGATGTGACACGGCTAACCTCCCCAAAATTCCACCCCGGAAAATTACTATACAAAATACACTCCACTTATTTGCTAATCTAAAGATCAAAAGTAAAAAGAGACGTATGCACCTGGTTTGTGAGCTCATTCCTCGTATGCTCCTCTCCTCTTCATGAAAGCGGTTGTCCCACGAACCGAATGTACCTACAAATCTTAACCCTTGTGTAGAAGCATGCTTCTCACAACCACTAAAATTTGTTAGTTACCTAGTTCTACCACTTTTATGAAAATATTACCAAGTTATACGTTATTTTATTTTGATTTATGTGGAAAATAATTTACAACAACAACACACCTAACTCACTTTCGTAGGAATCACGGTTGCATTTAGCTTATGCAACAAGCCCTTTTAAACCCCCTAATAGCTTGGGAGGACGAGAGGTCTCGTGAGGGTTATATAGGGAACACACCCACAAAGTTCATTTAACTAGGCGAGAATTTAAATACAAAATGGAAATAACGAAAGTAAAAATAATATACAACAACAACAACAAAAGACATACCATACCTCTACCGCTGATATCGCTCGTTTGGATCCACTGGCGGGTTGGGCTGGTATTGATAACCAGTGAGGGACTCGAACATCTCCCTATAGTTATCTAGCGGGCTTGACTCTTGTTGAGGTGGCGGTTGGTATGGCATTGGAACAAAACTCGAGCCGACTGCCTCGGGCCAATGAGGGGTTGGATCGGATGGCCCTTGCGGATGAGGAAGGTTGGAGTAATCGGTCCAACCCGAATGTTCAACATATGGGAGACCGACTTGATAATCTCTTTGATGGCGTTCTTGATCATGGAGCACCTTGAAGTTATTAATCGCCATTTGGTTAGAGAAAGCCAACGCTCCCCATCGGCGTTGGTCCAACTCTCTTTGTGCAGCTTGGTTCCTAGCCGCCTCTTCTTCCCGTGCCTGTCTATGGGCCCTTTCTTCCTCTTGCAACTGTATCATGCGTTCCATTTGTGATTGTTGTAACGCATGTTGCAGCTGTTGTTCCTCCAACTGCTTTTCCACCCTCTCGCGGAAAGATGCTTGAAAACCCCATTGTTGCTGCGAGTACGCCCCTTGCGCCTCTTCCCATTCGTTCCTACTAGCATGGTACTCTCTTGCTTCACCAATACCCGCCGACACATTGTCGTAGATCGCTTGATCTCCACGGTTCCACAACCGATACGACGGTATTTGCCTTTGATTCACAAAATCTGCCACATTGGCAGAGATTTCCCTATGCTTCCTCCTATACCTTTGCCTCGGTCCCCGCGGACCGGAAGGATCAATTTCCTCCTCAACATCGGGCATCTCCTCATCGCCCTCTTCTTCACCACCTTCTTCATCGCTCCCTTTGTCATTAAACCGATAACTATCCCCTTGCTCATCTTCGACCGTATGCAAATGCCCAAAAGCTTTCACAGTTATTTTCCAATGTCGCCTTATGGAGGAGAAGTTGAATTGATCAATTGGCTTAGACACCCACAGTGAGTCTTGAGGTAATGCATTCTGTTGGAGAATCATGGCGCTAATCAACCTTGCATAAGGAATCATCTTTCGTTTATACGATTCCCGTGTATCCCATGTATTGATCATAACAATTTGACGCCACGAGAGCTTGGGCGTCCCATATAATAATGCATGCAAAACCCGACAGTCAGGGGCCTTCACCTTTCCACGGTCTCCAAACCGTACCATAATGTTCTCTAACGAGATACCTTGGAGTATCTTTCCCATCAAAGACAAATCACTTCTCGACTCTCCCGCACCCCCAGAACCTAGTAGGGTGTCCTCTAGAAGCCTCACTGGGTCAGCATCGTTTTTCTTGTTGTCCAAAAACTGATCATACCCATAATATTCATACGCGTCGACCCCAAGTGAATCAAACCTCGCTATAGCATTCATATGTTCGAAAGACATGACCATTTGATTTTTCCCAATGTTACCAATCAACTTCCACCTATGAGCCGGTCTATCAGAGTGTTCAAAACGAAGGGTGGATAACCACTCACAAACTGCCCCCAAGTATACCCGAGTAGTGATATCTTCACACCAGTCAATCACCCGTTCCCAGCCAAGTTTCTCAAACCTTTTCACTATACCAATCTTCTTAAACTCTTCAACATCTACCGTACGTTCACAAACTGTCCTTTCGGGTACGGATTTTGAAACACCCATAACCATTTTCATCTTCCACATTTTGGCTTCTAACCTCTTATTGTTGTAACGAGAAAGAGCCTTTGTTTTCTCGTCCTTCCATGCCGAAGCCGATCTACTATTTTTTTCTTCCTCCCACTCCCAATCTTGCCTAATAAGTTGCCCATCACCCTCTACTACATTACTTAGTTGTTCAAAACGTCTCTGATATACCCCGGAGCCCGAACCGGCTCCCGAAGATGAACCTTAACCGGAGGTCTTTGCTTTCTTACTTCCTCGGAGCATGGCTACAATCACAAGACAAAGACAACAACAATTAGTACACTCCAAACCTTCAACAATCTCAAACTTTGAACATAGTATGCAATGTTGAACTTCAATCAAATTTTAGATGTAAAATCGCCTTTTTAAACTTCCAAAGTCGCACATCTTATCATCTATATTGATTAAACATGTTTATTCCAAAAACTTCGCAAATTTCATGTTTTCAACACTATTCAACATCACAACTATGTTCAATCATGCACAAATCTAGTGTAATCACATCACCAAGACTAAAGCATGCTCAAATCCCACCCAATATCAAGCAATCATTCTTAAGTTTATGCTAAAACATCCTACATTATGATAAACAACCTACTCTTAAACAATATGCTTAAAATTTCGGAAGAAATCAACAATGTATATAATAATCATGCATAAATTTTACTGAAAGTTCATACCTTTGATGAAGATTGACAAGAAGAACTAAAGAAAAGTGTAAGATAAGAAGCTTGGATGAACACTCTTCAAAACCCTAAAACACACACCCAGAAATCTTGCAAACGAGCAAGAATTGATGGAATTTGTTATGGGGGTTTTGTTCCTCTTGAAAAACTACACAATTTAGGCTCAAGAATTAACTGATTTGGTGGAGATTTGAAGAAGTTATTAGAAAGAGAAGGATTAGGGTTCTTGAGGTGAGATGAGGAAGAAGATGAAGATGGAAGGAGAAGTAGGTGTGATGAATGTGATAATGGATGGTTTAGAATGTGTCTTGGTCAGATAAGGGTCCCAAAAAACGATTTGGGTAGCCTCAAACCCGTTACATAAGAGTTTGGAGGTGTTTAAGGGTTTTGGGTTCGAACCTTGACTTACACAAAAAATCAGCGTCGGCTGATAATGCACGTACCGTCGGCGACGGGCAAACCTGCCGTCGGCGACGGACTCGGGAAATGGCCATAGTGGGCGACGGCTAATGTTGCTGTCTACGGACGAAAGTGGGCGACGGACATTATTGGGGAACCGTAGGCGACGAGGTAATATGCCGTCGGCGACGACTCTTTGATTTTCAACTTTCATCATTTTGTGATTTTTTTTTCCGTAAAATAGGAGGAAATTATGAACTTTTAATAAAGGAGCTATGTACATACAAAAATCCTAAAAATTATTAAAAATCTTTTTGTGATTTTTTATAAGTTAAATTTTGAAAAAGCAATAACCGTCAACGGCCCTACCACCCCCCCCCCCAAAAAGTCGTGTATTGTCCTCAATGCACATAACAAAGCCTAAAAACATACCTTGTGTCTTCATGACCCGTTCGGAATGTCCGGACTTCACACAATCAAGAGAGATTAGTATGGAACGAAAACGATTAACATAAACACACACAAACAAATAAATAATTGTACATAACTTTACACAAAATGTTACCGGTCCTTGTTAGTCGACCTCGTAAATCGGTGTGCTTACAACAAAGCTCACCACTTCCTTGTTTTCGTCTACCTTCTCGTTACCATCAAGAAACGGTTTTAGCCGATGACCATTTACCGTTTGTCGTATCCCATCCTTCGGGTCCTTGATGGTAACATCACCCAATTGTCCGACCCGGGTGATCACATAGGGTCCCATCCATTTGCTCCGGAGCTTTCCGGGAAAGAACTTTAGCTTCGAATTGTAAAGCCACACCTTTTGGCCAACCTCGAACTCTTTCTTTCTTAACTTGGCATCATGCGCTTTCTTCATTCCATCCTTGTAGTTGGACGCGCATTCATATGCCATTTCCCTTAGCTCCTCCAACTCACATAGCTTGAGTTTCCTTTCCTTACCTGCATCGTCATATTGAACATTAACTTCTTTAATAGCCCATAACGATTTGTGTACAAGTTCCACCGGTAAATGACAATTTTTACCATACACCAACCGGTAAGGTGTAGTACCAATAGGTGTCTTATGTGCCGTACGGTAGGCCCATAAAGCATCGTTCAATTTAATTGACCAATCCTTACGGTCCGCCCGCACGGTCTTTTGCAAAATCTCTTTGATTTGCCTATTTGACACCTCAACTTGCCCGCTTGTTTGCGGGTGATAGGGGGTAGCAATCCTATGGTCAACACCAAACCGTTTAAGAAGTTTCCCAAACCGAAAATTTTTAAAATGAGATCCTCCATCACTTATGATGACCCGAGGAATCCCAAACCTTGAGAAAATACCGGTTTGAACAAAATTACACACTACGGAGTGGTCGTTCGTCTTGGTGGCTATTGCTTCGACCCACTTTGACACATAGTCAACGGCCACCAAGATATACAAATTGCCATAGGAATTGGGGAATGGGCCCATGAAATCAATTCCCCACACGTCAAAGATGTCGACTACAAGGATTGGTTGCATGGGCATCTCATCCCTTTTTGAAATACCCCCTAGTTTTTGACACTCTATGCAATTTTTGGCAAACTCATTTGCATCTTTGAAGATAGTAGGCCAAAAAAGACCACTATTTAACACTTTATGACCCGTTTTGTGACCACTAAAGTGACCACCACATGCAAATGAGTGTAGATGCTGCAACACGCTTGGAATCTCTTCGTCATCAATGCATCTCCTTATAACTTGATCCGCACACTCCTTCCACAAATGCGGTTCTTCCAACTGATAGTACTTGATTTGGGACATGAAGTGTTGCCTCTTCCGTCTATCCCAATGTGCCGGTAAGTCACCTGTAACAAGATAATTCACAATGTTAGCATACCAAGGCAACTTATCCAATTTCATAATATACTCATCGGGAAACGACTCATTGATCTCTAACGATTTAGGATCCTCATCAACCATCAACCGGGATAAATGGTCCGCTACCACATTCTCGGTACCCTTCTTGTCCCGTATCTCCAAATCAAACTCTTGGAGTAACAACACCCATCGGATTAACCTCGGTTTTGCATCTTTCTTCTCCATGAGGTACCTAACTGCAGTGTGATCAGAATAAATAATCACTTTACTACCCCATATATATGCCAGAAATTTATCCAATGCATATACCACCGCGAGTAGCTCTTTTTCGGTAGTGGTGTAATTTAATTGTGCATCCGAAAGAGTCTTACTCGCGTAGTATATGGCAACGGGTTTCTTATCGACCCGTTGTCCCAACACGGCCCCCACCGCATAATCACTCGCATCGCACATAATTTCAAAAGGAAAAGACCAATTTGGCGATTGCAAGATTGGAACCTCAACCAACTTCTCTTTCAAATTATTAAAAGCGTTTTGGCAATTTTCATTAAAATCAAACGGTTGATCTTTTAACAACAAGTTACATAAAGGCTTGGTTATGTCACTAAAACCCTTAATAAACCGCCGGTAAAAACCCGCATGACCTAGAAATGACCTAACACCTTTAACGGTCGTGGGATATGGTAAAGTAGATATGACTTGTACCTTTGCACGATCAACCTCTATCCCACGACTTGACACCACGTGTCCCAACACTATTCCCTCTTGAACCATAAAATGGCTCTTTTCCCAACTTAAGACCAAACTAGTTTCGACACACCTTCTTAATACTTTATCTAGTTGATCCAAACAAGCCTCAAAAGATGACCCAAAAATTGAGAAATCATCCATGAAGATTTCCAAAGACTTCCCCACCATATCTGAAAAGATACTCATCATACACCTTTGGAAGGTGGCGGGGGCGTTACATAATCCAAACGGCATTCTCCTAAATGCGAAAGTGCCGTAAGGACAAGTAAACGTGGTCTTTGCTTGGTCTTCCGGATGGATGGCAATTTGATTATAACATGAATAGCCATCTAAGAAACAATAAAATTTTTGTCCCGACAATTTCTCAACTATTTGATCAATGAACGGTAAAGGGAAATGATCTTTGGAAGTTGCGGTATTCAACTTCCTATAGTCAATACAAATTCGCCACCCGGTTACCTGCCGAGTGGCTACCTCTTCACCTGCGTCATTTTTAATGACTTGTATACCCGATTTCTTGGGAACCGTCTGTGTTGGGCTCACCCATTGGCTATCCGAGATCGGGTAAATGATACCCGCATCTAGCCATTTTAGCACTTCCTTCTTCACCACCTCCCGCATGTTCGGATTTAATCTCCGTTGTGCATCTCGAACGGGAGTCACATTCTCTTCCGTGATGATTTTGTGCATCACCACCGAGGGACTAATACCCTTCAAATCAGCAATGGTCCATCCAATCGCCGCCCGATTAGTGACCAAAACATCCATCAATTTATCCTCTTGCTCCACGGTTAAGTTTGATGCAATGATAACCGGGAGCGTGTTGCCTTCACCAACATAAGCATACTTGAGATGCTTAGGCAACACCTTCAATTCAACCTCCGGAGGCTCTACTAATGACGGCTTCAACTTGGTGTCGATGCTCTCCGGTAAACTCTCAACTTGGTGCGTCCATGTCGGTTTTCCCTCTCTAACCGCAAGCACCTCCAAACTTCTCACTTCCTCGTCTATGCTCTTATCCATCTCCACCTGTGACCTGTCAAACATATAACAATCCTCCATTGTGTTTCCCCCATCTACGACTGTGTCGCAAAGAGGTATACACGTGTCAACGACGTCCGCCATATAGCATTCATCATCAACTGGAGGGTTCATAAGTCCGGAAAAAACATGCAACCTCAACCTGCGGTTTCCAAATGTCATGTCAACCGTTCCTGTTTTGCAATCAATTTGAGAATTCGCGGTTGCTAAGAACGGTCGACCCAAAATCACCGTAGGTTGTTTGGTTGGGTCCTTGGCCACATAATCAAGCACTAAAAAGTCCACCGGATAGTAGAAATCCTCGATTTTCACTATCACACCCGAAACAATTCCACGGGGTAGTTTAGGTGTCAAATCGGCTAACTCCACGGTGGTGTTGGACGACTGAAGTGGACCAAACTCGTATTGGTCATACAAACTACCCGGTAGAATGCTCACGCTAGCACCAAGATCTAGAAGTGCCCGGTTGATTTTAAAATCGCCTACTTGAATTGAAATGATAGGCGCACCCGGATCTTGGAGCTTGGGTGGAAGTGCACCCGAAAGAATCGAACTCACATTTTCGGTTAAATCTAATTTTTTTGGAAATTTGTGAGTACGTTTTTGGGTACATAAATCTTTCAAGTACTTAGCATACGACGGTACTTGTTTGATTGCATCCAAAAGAGGTAAATTTATCTTTACTTGTTTAAAAATTTCCAACAACTCTTCTTATTGTGGACCTCTTTTGTTTACAACCTTTTTTACGGGTCCCTTCAATGCTTCGGGATAAGGGGCGGTATTAGCCTCCACACCCTTTTCCTTAGCCTTGGGGACGGGGATGGTCACAACGGGGGTATCATTGTTCTTTTTCAAGTCATTTTTCTTTTGACCCGTTTGACCATTCTCATTCTCATCTTCACTAGCATCCTCCACCACCCCTTCAACAAACTCGGGTGGTGGTGGCTCAACACCATTATCTATGACTCGACCACTACGTAAAGAAATTTTATTTATTGGTACCTCACGTGTGTTTTTCGAGTTTGACCCATGATGTTTAGGGTTCACCGTGGTGTCGCTTGGAAGTCCTCCTCCACTTCCGCGAATTTGAGCCATTTCTTGAGCAAGTTGCCCCACTTGCTTCTCTAGCACCTTATGGGATTTATCTCGTACCTCAAACTCTCTCTTCATCTCTTGATTTGAATGATTGATAGCATTCATAATAGCATCAAATTTCGAATTGATCGAGTCATCACCTTGAAAGTTTGAAGCATTACTCCCATTTCCGCCTTGGTTGTAACCTCTTTGATAATTACCTTCACGGTTTTGATACCCTTGGTTACCCCCTTGATTGTAATTCCTTTGGTAACCCCCTTGGTTACCACCTTGACGATTGTTGTACGAAGACCCACCTTGACCTCCTTGGTTACCCGATTGAAAATTCGGGTTCATTTGGTTTGAAGCATTACCATACCGGAAATTAGGGTGATTTCTCAAGCCCGGATGGTAAGTGTTGGAGTTCATGTTGTATTGCTTTCGGTCCCCATACACTTGATTGACTTCCTCGGTGTAATCACCCGATCCCGTTGGACATTGTTCCGCTCTATGCCCAATATCACCACACTCGTCACACACTTCAAATTGAACCGCGTTCACTTCTTTCTTCTTCATTCGAGCCATTTCCCGCTCTAAAGTAGAAATCCGATCTTTAGACTCAAGATCGGGAAGTGACCGGGAAACGGGATGCTTCTTGGCTCGGTCAGCCGATTCTTTCTCTTTCGAACGCTTGCTCATTCGTTCCAAAAACTCCCAATCATCGTCTTCATGGTTGCTTAGGAGGGTCCCATTGCTTGTGGATTCAAGTCGGTTCCATGTATTGTCATCTAGACCACGTACAAAGCATTTAACCAACTCCCACTTCTCAATTTGATGATGAGGGCATCTTCGCATCATTTCTCTAAACCTTGTAAAGGCCTCATGTAACGGTTCGCCCGATAATTGGCGAAAAGACCTAATTTCATCACGAGCGTCATCGGTCTTCGCCATTGAGTAGTATTCATCAAGGAACGCTTGTTGCATTTCTCCCCAAGTGCGAATACTATTTGCGGGAAGTGTGAGGAACCATTGCTTTGCCTTATCCTTCAGTGAAAATTGGAATAGTCGAAGTTTGACCTCATCTAAAGCAAAGTTGTGACCCCCGATAGTGCTGCAAACCGAAGAAAATTCCGTCAAATGTGTATACGGTTCGTCGTTAGATCTTCCATTAAAATGAGGAAGTATGTTGATGTAATGTGGTTTACAATCAAACATCCTCCTCTCACAAACGATTGGTGAGTCGTTTTCGGTGACAACCGGCCTAAAACGATCATTCACTCCCCCTGGAGGTCGTTGATGACGATGAGGACCGTTAACTTCTTGATCGACCGGTCTTCTATTATCCCGTCTTTCACCTCTTCGATCATCTCGTCTATCCTCTCTTCTATTATCCCTTGGGTTACCACCTCCCACGAAACGAGGAATCCGGTTAGGGTTTGCATTGTTGTTGTTATTATAGAACCCATCATTCCGGTTCCGTTGGTCATTGTTTCGTGGTTGACGGTTATTCCCATAACCATCATTTCTTCCACCTCCGTAACCGTATTCGTCATTCCCAACGTAATTGGCATTTTGATAGCCAAATTCCTCATCATCATACCTTCTTGCATTGTAGACGTTTCCCCTATTCACATAGCCCCAATCTTCGTCATCGTTAGCCCTATCATCATAATATCCCCCGTCGTCCGAATTTTCCGTATGAACACTCACATGTTCCGGTGATTGATAATCGGGAACACTATACGGTTCATCATCGGGGATTGCATTCCTCAAGTCATCGATGTTGAAGAATGGGTCTTCATTTGCGGGATTGCCGCGATCACGATTTCCCCGACGGTCGGAATTGACATTCCGGTCATCTAGGTTAATGGGTAGGGAGTTGTGTCTATGAAGATTTTGTTGTTGAGGTGTTCTTTGATTGTTGTTGGGATTTTGGTTTTGGAAAGGTGGTGTAGGTGGTCCATTGTTGTTGTTACCACCCGGTTGCTCTTGAGGCATGGGTTGAACATTTTGAGCGGGATAAAAGGTTCCTCTGGATTGGAATTGGTTTTGGTTGAGGTTTGGGTGATTGGAGTTTTGGTTTGCCATTAAACCAGTTTCAATGGATGGTGTATGTTGTGGTATTTGGTTGGTTTGATTAGAAGCAAGTGTTGCTTCTAACCGGCTTGCTAGGTTTCTTCTTGCAACTCGTTCGATTTCCGGTTCGTAGACTAAAGGTGAAGTCCTCCCGGAGTTCCGCGTATGCATGCACTACCTGTAATCTGCACAAGTAACACACCCCGCGTAACAAGGAAAAAGACAAGTACAAAAAGAAAGCTAACCAAATTAAACAGATAATCACACAAATTCACACAATATCCAAACACAAAGCGCACGCACTCCCCGGCAACGGCGCCAAAATTTGATCGGAGTGTCGCGCTCCGGTCAAAGATAATATGTATATGCCCTAATTACCCTTAACAAATAGCTAGTGGTAGTGAGGGGTCGAACCACGAAGAGTATGTGGTTTGTGTATGGATTCGAATGAATTAGAACAAATGTCACGATTTATGAAGCTTACTAGAATGTTTTTGTGTTTTTGTTTAATTGAGAGAAGTGAGTTTAAACTAAGTGAATTGATTAAAATGATTAAGAACTACTAATCAACGGTTGCAAGAAATTTGGATACTAGAACAATAATAATAAAAAGGAATCACACCCGGTTTCGATAATTGTTAACCTAGGGTTTCTACAAGTTTTAGTTTCAACTCAAATGCATTCGATTAACGGATTTAGTGTACCGTGACTTAGGTGCTACTAACTATCAACGCCCCGAAGAACGGACAAAAAGACACTTTGTAATCAACACAAGTAAATCCTAACAATGACAACGTACAATTACATATCACCGTTTCGCAAAGTCATAACTTTTAACATCGTTCGACAATTCACGAATTCGTAACAAATGTAATACTATTGTCAAAAGTTTCAAAAACCAAATACAAATTGTCACTAAGATGAAACAAGAACAAATTGAAACCCTAAAAGTAACAACTACCTACACCGGGGTGAAACCGAGATGATTAGCCGCTCATGGTTGATGCAACTTGATCACCGGATGCTTGGAATGCGGATGGAGTCATCTTGAAGCTTGTAGGATTAAAGAATGATGGAGAATTAGGGTTTTTGGAATGGTGATGATGAGAAGGAGGATGGATTGGTGAACTAGGGTTTGATGATTGATTGTGTGTTGGATGATGATGATTCAGGTTGTAGAGATGAAGTTGATGGAATGGTAGGTGATTGATTGATGGTTTTAGGCTCCAAGATCACTTTCAAAACTCCAAACAATGTGTAACTCCCGAAAATTCATGTCCAACAACCCCCTTCATTCGTTATTTGACCCAAACCAAACATTGGACGCGCAGCAATATTGGAGGGCCGTCGCCGACGGCCTAATGCCCCGTCGGCGACGGTCCATGCATGTTGATCTGGAGCCGACGTGTTAATTTGCTGCTTACGGACAATTTGGGCGACGGAGAATTGTACACACCGTCGGCGACGGACCATATGGTCGTCGGCGACGGCTCCTGGAATTCCAACTTTCTGTTTTCTTCATTTCTCAAGTCCGGTTGACCCGTTTCGCATCCCGGTGGTTCCGTTTTCGCTCCGGTGACCCGTAAAGCTTCCGAAAAGCTCCTTAAACTCTGCTAGATCTGCAAAATACATATCTAATCAAAAGTAGGCTATTCGAAACTAAAACTTATGCAATAACATCAAATTAAGCAATTACAAGCACCGGTTTTCGACCACGTATCAGTGGATGATGGTGTTGTGATGGTGGTGGGTGGTGGATGAAGTGTGAGAGAGGTGGTGTGCCAAGGGATGAGTTGAAATGAAACCAAGCACTCCTATTTATAGGCTGAACAGAAGGCTGGGCACGGCCCCGTGCCTGTCTGACAATCTCTCTCTTCATTAATTGTAATTCGCAATTACAATTAATGCGCCTGCTGTACTTTCGACACGCCCCCGTGTTCGCTGGACACGGCCCGTGGTGGGCAATAGAAGCTTCTATAGGTTTGTCTTTTCTGCTGCTTCTTGGGCACGGCCCCGTGCTGGCTGAGCACGGCCCGTGTTCAGTCCTTTGCCTTCTCTATTTTGCTTGGGAAGATGCCGTTGAGGGGTCGGGCAGTCCACTTATGTTTCTTTCCTTGTATTTATGTTAGATTTAGCTGTCTTTTTGCTTCTTTTGTGAATTTGAGCTCATTTAATCCTGAAAATACAAAAGGAAGACAAAAACACTCTTTTTCCAACATTAGTACTTAAAAAGGGTTAGTTTTATGCCTTATTTGATGTAATTTATATGTTGCATTTTACACACATCAAATACCCCCACACTTGAACTTTTGCTTGTCCTCAAGCAAAACTCTTTAATATGTGGCTTACACTCCCAAATGGAATGGGTAGAAGAGAAGGTTTTGGGCTTGTCGTAGAGTGTCGGGATATCCAAGATCTTTTTTGGGTTTTATTTTTATCTATTTACAATCCTATTCGTAATGATTTATTTAGAACGTTTCATAGGAGAAATTACTTAATTGGGCATAACATACCTTTTTTGAAACTCCATTTATATACAAGTTCACATACCTCACGGGAGAAATCACTCACACTCGGCCGAATGTGTATTTTTAGTGAATCACTCGAGAGCAACATGGAACTTATTCCTACCATAGGCTTGCCAAGCAATCAATCCTCCTCCTTTTTAACTTTTATACCTTTGTAGATATCAAGAGGACTTTGTGGGTTAAGGGTTAGGCTTGGGTTAAAGGTAGGTGGTTGGGAAAGTGGTTAGTGGTTAGTGGTTAGTAGAAAAAGGGCGAAAAGCGTAACAAGTGTCGGTTTTCGTAGGACTTTCTATTTTTGTAATTCTTATTTTGATGAAGCTATTATTCAAACAAAGTTGTTTTTGATAAACTTGTTTGTTTATTTTCTTTTGCTTCATCATCAATACAATTTTTTTTTCGATCATACGAAAAACCGAACTTGTTACTAAAACAAAGGGTTAAAAATAAAAAGGTTTTGGTGGGAAAAAAGGGTTTTTTGGTTTGGGTGATGAAATGAAAAGGTTTAGGCTCAAAGGGGCTAACTAGGGGGATTTTTTTTGGGTAGGTGGTAAAAGAAAAAGAAAATAATGGTGTAGAAATAAAAAGGGTTAGTCCTAATGCCTCCATCATTTACTTACTCGGGTTTAAGTTAATAAGGACCGGGAATGTATCGTCATGGCAAGTTCTAGAGTCGTAAGAACCAAGCGGCTATTCACACAAGAAACGAAAAATGAGCATTTAGTTTAATGATATGTAATTGTGTGCTCAATAAAGGCTCAAAACTCACTTTTGTGGGAATGAGTTTTTATGTGATCAAGTATATATAATCAAATTTTAACTAAGTTTGCCATGCCTTTTCATAATTTTCTTATGTTGGTTCTTTTTATCACTATGCTATCGGTTGTAAATTTGTAAAAATATAACCTTTTTGAGAACTTGAATTTCCCGAATTAAACCTAGACAAGTAAGAAAAATGAAATTTTTGAAAAAATTTGGGGTGATTAGCGGTTCCAATAGAGTTTTGTGTAAGGCTTGTATTTAGGACTTGCAAAATTCAAGGTTTTAGCATCCCCCCACACTTAAATTGCACATTGTCCTCAATGTGTCCCAAAAATAAATTTTTAGGTTGATTAGATGTGTAAAATAGTGTTAAAAAGCAAAAATTTTGTGTTACTGGGCGCTGAACACGGCCCCGTGTTCAAGTGCCAGTAACAAAATTAAAACAAGAGAAACAGAAGTCTGGGCACGGGGGCGTGTTGGGTGAACACGGCCCGTGTCCAGTTACCTGAACTGGGCAGTTTTCTGCAGGGGGTTCAACACGGGGCCGTGTTGGTTGGGCACGGCCCGTGTTGAACCTTCTGTAATGGAGAAAATTGTCGGGTTGCCTTGTTCTTGTGCATGAAGTCATTTTTCTCGTTCCCCTTTTCCATCCCTTACCACCACGAGTGCGTTTTATTCCTTATGAACCATCAAACTTTTAAAAATCATCATTTCATTGCATCATAGAGATAACTTACATAGTCCTAAATATTAAATCAACTAGATAAAACTGAGAAATATTAAATCATGGAGTTCTAGCCTCTATTTTATTTTAATTAGCAAAATTTCCAAGAAATTACTAATCTTGGTTAGATAAGGCCTTCTAGAACTCCTTCTTCCGGGTGCGGTTCTCCTCACATGTCGGCGAGCCACTCCTCCACCTCCCTTTGAAGGAGAAAAGAAGGCTCATTGGCATTGGTTTGAGGAGTTTCGATTTCCACCGGGATCTCTTGTTGGTGCTCCATGGGAGGTTCCGCTGGCAAATCTTCCCATCCGGTAGGGTTGTTAATTCCGAGTGCCAGGTTCCAATCCTGTTGAGGGAGGACTGGTTCCATTGGGGGTGCTACAAGAATATTTAACCTCTGGTGCAAGAGGTTAATTTCTTGGAAGCTGCTTTCGAGTCCCACCGTAAGATCGTTAATACGGTCGATTAGGACCTCCTCTACTTATGTCATTTCGTCGAGGGCCTCCCTTAATGCTACCACATAGTGCACAAGTGTAGCTTCAATGGAGGGCCTCCTTCCTCTTCGGCTGTTTGACGAATGCACAGAAGATGTTTCGCTGTTTTCACTCGACGTCCTACGAAAAATAAACTGAAAAATAGTTTATTTAATGAAACAGTGACCGGACACGGCCCCGTGCTCATTGAGCACGGCCCCGTGTTCATCTTTCTGCAGAATTTTGGAGCAAGGAAACTTGGATTTTTAAGTTATTTTCTGAACTTGTGGGGTCTTTTTAGTCATTAATAACTTAAAACAATGTTACATAACATGTTTTTACCAAGATTCCTTGAACAAAACCCATTAATTCTTACCACAAAGTTTGAAGAATTCAAACTTTTAATGGTAGTTCTTGGAGAAAGATGGAGAAGAAGGAAATGGCTAAAAGAGGAAAGGACAAGATGGGTTGTTGGAACCTTCTTTTAGACTTACCTAGGATAGTTTGAGAGAAGATTCCTGCAAATCTCTGTCCCAAGTTGGTCCAAATGTGCAGAATTATTGGCTGCATTTATAGAAAATGACAGCATCCTGGACACGGCCCCGTGTCCAGTGGACACGGCCCCGTGTGCAGGTGGACTTCTGACACAGTTTGTCCGTATTCTGACGTACTGATCAGAATGGAATCTTTTGATGGACACGGGGGCGTGTTGGCTGGACACGACCCCGTGTCGAGGGACTGTTTTATGAAGTTTTGCTACTTCTAAGGACCTCGTCGAAATCGGGTGGTTCCTGATTAGTTGGAACAACCCCAAAGTGCCTAAGATACCTTAATTGTCCTAGACTAAGGCGAGAACGCAAGAGGTTGTCGGTGAGGGTAATTCCTATTTTCATTCTAGGTGGACAAGTCCAACCATTTTCCGGGCTCTCGTTAAAGAAGGTGTATGCCGAATCGCTCAGGTCTATGTATGCACCGAACGAAGTCGATGGGGAGTCCTTCACGGCACAATCGACACAGGGACGACTATCGTCCAAGTCTTTGCTAGGTACGAAGGTATTTTCGGGAGCAACGAGGTTGTCGGAATGCGGTTCCAGCATTTCGTCATGGTCATCGTCTTGGGGTGGATTAACAAAATCCTTCCTAAGCTCTTTTAACCAATTCAGAATTAGCTTTTCTAGTTGAAATAACTCATCAATAAGCATTTCCCCTAGAATATCTGGCTGAGCGCATTCGAGGGAGAAATAGTGCTTATTTTTACTTTCGCCCCTCTTAAGGTTATAAGAAGTCGGTGGGTTCATGTAGCGGGGCCTATAATTTAGAAAGTAACATTTTACTTCTTCATGTTTGCCACCACATAATTGACACCACATACCATAAGAGTGCCGAAAGTAAAAACAATTACTATCACTCATGTTTATGTCAGAAATTACCAACCGCCGGGATCTAATGGTTCTGTTTTCAGTAACTGAAACTTGGGCACGGGGGCGTGTTGAGTGGGCACGGCCCCGTGTTCAGCTTACTGTCTGACTCAAAACAGGATTGCCAGTTCCAATGATTTAGCACGGGGGCGTGTTCAGCGGGCACGGCCCGTGTTGAGCTCTGCAGAAGCTGAAAAACTACGAAAATCCTAAAAAATTAAAAAGAAAAAGGAAAAATGATTAGGCCGTTGATTCCTAACTTTCTTAAAATCCTTGTGTCCCCGGCAACGGCGCCAAAAACTTGATGCGTGTGAAGTGTTATATATATTAGGTGTATATTTTAAGCCCTTTTAACACTTATTTTAGCCAAGTTTTAAATTTATAAAACACGATATTTTACTAACACTAAACACACATATGGGCAAGTGCACCCATCGTGAGCGTAGTATAGTGTTGGTAAGATACCGAGGTCGTCCAAGGACACAAGAGCTTTTAGTACCGGTTTATCCTCAACGTCTAATCAAAATAAAAAGTTTAGAAAAAGATTTTTAAACTAAGAAAAATAAAAACTAGCTAAAATGCTGAAAATAAAAATAAAAGTAAAAACAGATAGACAAGATGAATCACTTAGTTCTGACTCGTATCTAGTATAACCTTTGATTATTTCCGCACTTTTGCACATAATTAAGAGATTATCTTAGTTATTGTAGTAGGCCCCTCTTTTGAAGGTGACGTTACCCTCACCCCAGTAGTTTGAGTCAGCAAGGATACAATCCTAAAAGGGTGGATTATTGGAAGATAATGAATTAAGTTATTAATGCAATATTGTGGTAGGCCTCGCTTTTGGCGGTGACGTTACCCTCGGCTAAGTAGTCTGAGTCAGCAAGGATACAGTCCTAAATAGCCGGGTTATAGTATTAATAGTAGTTAACTTATGAGGGGATCAAAGAGTTTGGACCCCCGCCATCCAATACCGTGAAGCATTGAAGGAGGTCCTACTAAATTTGACCCAGGTCCATTGCAGGACCTCTAAACGCTAAACAATGGCAAGACCTTTACCAAACCGTTCCCTTAACCCCCGACCAGGTAGCCAACATACCTCCATATAGACCGTGGAGATATGAATGGTGAAAATCCTTTATTTTATATAGACAGTAAAATAATGCCAAGACACCACGGACAAACGATAAGGAAAGATCACCTTCAACATAAGTAACTAGTTATTAAAGTCATTAATACAAAACCAAATAAAAAGTGCAAAAGATTAGAAATAAAAAGTATTATACTAGACACTTTGTCTTCACCAAGTGATGTAAGAGACTTAGGCAAACATGGCCTTGATTGTCAAGAACTCTTACGATCAATCTTGGATCCCGAGACGACTCACACACTCTACGATGGACAATGGATGATGGTGGTGGATGATGGTGTTGTGATGGTGGTGGGTGGTGGATGAAGTGTGAGAGAGGTGGTGTGCCAAGGGATGAGTTGAAATGAAACCAAGCACTCCTATTTATAGGCTGAACAGAAGGCTGGGCACGGCCCCGTGTCCGCTGGGCACGGCCCCGTGCCTGTCTGACAATCTCTCTCTTCATTAATTGTAATTCGCAATTACAATTAATGCGCCTGCTGTACTTTCGACACGCCCCCGTGTTCGCTGGACACGGCCCGTGGTGGGCAATAGAAGCTTCTATAGGTTTGTCTTTTCTGCTGCTTCTTGGGCACGGCCCCGTGCTGGCTGAGCACGGCCCGTGTTCAGTCCTCTGCCTTCTCTATTTTGCTTGGGAAGATGTCGTTGAGGGGTCGGGCAGTCCACTTATGTTCCTTTCCTTGTATTTATGTTAGATTTAGCTGTCTTTTTGCTTCTTTTGTGAATTTGAACTCATTTAATCCTGAAAATACAAAAGGAAGACAAAAACACTCTTTTTCCAACATTAGTACTTAAAAAGGGTTAGTTTTATGCCTTATTTGATGTAATTTATATGTTGCATTTTACACACATCACACATTCTATCCGGTCTTCGCTTTATAGTGCGTACGAACCGTATCATTGAAACTAACCGGTCTAAGCTATGTGATGTGCTGAAAATGGGTTAATTAAAACAACTAAAATTACCCTAAACTAGACTCTCTAAGTTTTAAATTTATAAAACTAAGACTCTCTAAACCCTAAATCACACGACCGACAAGTGAACCGATCGATGAAGTATAGCCTAAGGAAGTCCGAGTATCGAACCCAAGAGACTCTACTGATTACGCTAATGACTTTATCTAGACTCAAACTGACACGACTTAACTAAATGTTGATTGGGGGGGTTTTCTAAAAATCCTAAGAATGCAAATAACGACTAAACTAGATTAGCTAAAAGACTAACACGAACTTGGACGAAGACTCTGACCAGTGGGGAATGAAGACTACCTAGGCTAGACGCAAGCTAAACTCAGAATGAATCTCTATTCGATGATTTTGTGGTGTGGAACCGGGATCTTAATATGCTAAACCTATTAAGACAACCACTAAGCCCCTCGAACACTCTCAAGGCGATTCTTGTGGCACTACCTAGGCTGTTACGCTTACCGGTTTTCTAGATTTCTTTTCCGTCCTCTAGTTTCTTGAAAGTGCCTATATAAGACGCTCTACTTTGCCGCGCGAACGTCTAAAGCGACTACGGGTTCTAATCTTGGTTTAATAGACTATGGAATGTTAAGGACTTATAACCAAACCTAGACCTATTAATACCCTCGAGCCTTTCCGCGACGAGTCTAGCAGCACACTTGATTTTATTAAATTACCGAATATTACTTCTAAGGTTACTTCACGTGATTTTCACCCTAAAGGATTAATGATCTATTATGTGATAAAGACCGTCACCTAAATCAAGAACCCTAGCTCGACCCTATTCCGTGATAAAGACCGTCACCAAGAATCGAACGAAGCAACAAACAATAATAGAATAATCACAAGCACACATACGCACCAAGTTAGAAATCCATAGCTTTTACAGTACAAGAAAGATCCACAACCACGACAAAAATCGAATAAAGAAACAAATTTTATTAAGCTATAGTCATAACCTAGGTAGTACGAGAAGTTTAGCCAATAATCATGTCTAAAAACATAGTATCAATCAACATCGAATCAGAACTCATCATGAATATACAAAGTAAAACGAACGAAAAATAAGGAAACAGGAAGTTTAAACCCATATTCTTCACTCCCGAACGCTCCAAAGTGTCACCCGATGATTCCACGCTTCCCGAACCTTCAAACAGCCTCTAATCCGCCTCCAAGATCGCCCAAGAACCCTAATTTCCGTCTTCCAGTCGTAATCTGTTGTTTTTTTTTCGGCTGATGATGTTAATGTTATTTTATATCAACCGACTTCCCTGATTTGGGCTTTGACGAATTGTTAAAGGGTGTTGGGCCTGATGATGTGTTTAACGGCCCACCTTTTATTTTCGTAAAACATTCACCTCAGTTGATGTCTCCTCTTGATTGGCCAATTCTCTTGTTCTAAATTGCCGCCTCCTCTATATAGATGTGCCACTTCCAAATTAGAATTCATATGTTGCTGTTCAATTGTGAATTCCAATATAACAGTCCATCATTGCTTTTTCGTACACAATAATAATTGCCTCAAAATGGCCAAAGCCCATTTTCTATGAATATTATGTGGCAGTCTCTCTCCTCTAATGGGTATTTTATCAGCCCAAAAAATAAAGATAGTGGCTTCGGTCCATTCACTGAAAATAGCGGTGATTTTATTCCGGACTCTGGCACTTCACTCTGCCCAACTAACTGGTTATTTATTTATTACTCATTTTCGTTCCATTTGCACCAGAACCTGCCAAAACACAAACTAATCTAATATAATACTAAAACTAAATAAAAACAAATAAAACTTATACATAAATTATACAATTTACACGGGACAAATGTGTGTATTTTACCACTTATCACTATGGCTTAATTAAGGACCCGTTAGAAATCTAATAGGTTATTATAAACCTTCGTTCCAGATTAGGAGCCCAGTAAAAGTACTTGCATTTGCTGTATTTGATTGATACTTTGCTCAGGTAAATACTCTTAACTTATTTTCCCTATACGGGCTTGGGATACGGTACTATAAAAGTACTGCTTGGTCGGGTATGTAGTCATTTAAATCGGATTGTGATTAATGTATTTACATAACTCGCTTTATTCTGTATTATTTGATGTATGGCCCTTGGGGGTTAAATGACCATGTCCCGGATATCCTTGGCATCATTTTACGAAATGGCCACGACCTAAGCACGGGGTGTAGGCGTACACCTGACAGATGCATTATGTAAAAACTGGTAATCCACTAAAGGAATCAACCTTGTGGGCACTATACCTGTGGCGTGTCAGTTAACTTAAACCGGCTCTTCTAACCGGTGCTAATGGACGGCAAATAAGTAAAACTGTATACAAGATTATATACAAATAATTATCCCAAGTTATAAAGATATTTTTGCCGAAGTGCATTCAAATCAATTTTCAAACTCTTTTCTAAATGAGTCAGTTGAGTTGTATTTACCAGTGTAAACTGACGTATTTTCCAAAAAGGCTAAGTGCAGGTGCTAGACGAAATAGGCTGGCTACTCCAGGCATCATTACTCAAGTCTCACAAACTCTAGATGTCAAAGTCTGTTGAACAGTTTTCTTTTTATATTGATCCGCCTGTGGATCCCTTACTTTCCGTTGTAATACTTGGATATTACTTTATATTCGGATTGTAATATATTTACCTTTTGCTTCCGCTGTGCATTTATATAATTGTGTTGTTTGACTATTATGTTGCCAACCACGTCACGATACTCCCCACCGGGCCCACCGGTCAAACGTATGGAAATCGGGGTGTGACAGGTTGGTATCAGAGCCAACACTGAGTGAATTAAACACTAGCCTTTTTGTGTTTAATCTCAGTTACACAGTTGCACATTCTTGAGTCTAGACAAGAACATAGGACAAATTCCAATTCGTTTCATTGTCTTTTAATTACTTCCTTGATTATTTTTCTGATTAGCCTTTGCATGGGCAAATCAATTTTATTAGAAGTCTCGTTTAGGGCAACCATATAATTGTTTAAATTTTTAAAGGAACGATTATGTTTAAAATATCATTCCTATATCATAAGATCTACCATTATAATAAAATGGCAAAATCTAAAAAGGGACAAGACCTAGCCTCGTGTCATTTTAAGGCAGGGCCAAGACGGTAGTTCCACAATTAGATTCAGATCCTTATTAACATTTCAATTTAGAAATTTTTCTGCGTTAATTATTAAAAAGAATCTAAAGAGTAAAACCTAGCCTAAATGTCATTATGGACATGGCCAAGATGGTAAAACTTATTTAAAAGATTCAAAACTTTTTTTTTTATCTAAAAGCATATTATCATGCTTGACAAAGTGTGATAGGATAAAACACATAAGTCATTCTTAAAGGAGTTATTTTTAAATTCCCTTATTTATATAATCATCCCTTATGGATGAAGTGCCCACGGGCTATAATTAACGTCCTCTGAGACTAAAGACATTGGTAGCCTACAACTCCCTGTCAAGAAAAGGTAATGAACTTTGATTCAAACCTTGAAGCCTCGATTCTCTGATATCATGGCTTATAAATTAAACTTGTCTACGTGACTAGGCCTTTTGTGCTATTATTAACTTATAATTTAGGATTATGATAAAAATCCTGAACAATTATATATTTATCAAATTAACTAATATGTGTTTTAAAAACATGGTTAATAAATCGTTTAAAACGATAAAACTGTATAAGCTTCCGTATAAACCTTGTCCTTGTTTAATTTTATGTAGCAATTAAAGCTACATGGCTAGGTCCGAGGAAGAGAACAGTCATCCTTTGGAAAACCGCGATGATAATGATAGGATAAATATAACCAAAGGAGAACTTCGTTCACTGATTGATACAGCTGTATCTAAAGTTGTAGAGGAACAGTTCAGGGAGTATAGTGGGACTAATAGTAAAGCCTCATCTGTACCCCACTCTAAGTCTGTCCCTAAGACTCATTCGGAGGTTCACAGCAGGCCACCGCCCTCAAAGAAAGATGAGTCAAAGAAGAATGATGATCGGCATTCATCAAATGAACACAGTGTTCCATCCAAGAAGATAGCATTCGATAATGAACCACGTACCAAGTCTTGTACCTATAAGTACTTTGTTTCCTGTAAACCCCGAGATTTCACTGGGGAGAAAGGAGCAATAGATTGTATGACCTAGTTGGATGAAATGGACACGGTGGTGGACATCAGCGGTTGTGCTGAAAGGGATGTAGTAAAGTATGTATCCCAATCGTTCAAAGGAGAGGCACTGGCATGGTGGAGGTCTCTCATTCAAGCTGCTGGGAAGATCCCGCTTTACAACATGTCATGGGAACAGTTTGTTACCCTCATTATGGAAAACTACTGCCCTCAACATGAGGTCGAAAGAATTGAATCTGATTTCTTATCATTGGTGATGACAAACTTAGATTGTCAAGCTTACCTCACCAGTTTCAATACCCTGTCCAGACTGGTTCCTTACCTTGTAACACCAGAGCCCAAGCGAATTGCTCGCTTCATTGGGGGTTTAGCCCCAGAAATCAAAGCCAGTGTTAAGGCTTCAAGACCTGCTACGTTTAGGTCAGCAGCTGATCTCTCTTTATCCCTTACTTTAGATGCGGTCAGGTTGAGATCGCTAAAGAAATCTGAAGAAAGTAAGAGGAAGCGTAAGGATGATAACTCACGAGGGTCAGAGAAGAAGCACAAGGGAAACACTGATTCTAAGAAGTTTGGGTCTGGAAGGAATGGTCAGCGGACATAGGACAAGCCAAAGTGCATGACTTGCCAGAAACGCCACTTTGGAAAGTGCAAACTTGAGTCAAATTCTAAGTCAGGAGCACCTGCATGTGGGATATGCAAGTCTAAAGAGCACAAGACGATAGAGTACAAGAAGATAAGAGATGCC
>CM060405.1:45829073-45899725 GCA_030545235.1 Helianthus tuberosus
GTAATGATTTATTTAGAACGTTTCATAGGAGAAATTACTTAATTGGGCATAACATACCTTTTTTGAAACTCCATTTATATACAAGTTCACATACCTCACGGGAGAAATCACTCACACTCGGCCGAATGTGTATTTTTAGTGAATCACTCGAGAGCAACATGGAACTTATTCCTACCATAGGCTTGCCAAGCAATCAATCCTCCTCCTTTTTAACTTTTATACCTTTGTAGATATCAAGAGGACTTTGTGGGTTAAGGGTTAGGCTTGGGTTAAAGGTAGGTGGTTGGGAAAGTGGTTAGTGGTTAGTGGTTAGTAGAAAAAGGGCGAAAAGCGTAACAAGTGTCGGTTTTCGTAGGACTTTCTATTTTTGTAATTCTTATTTTGATGAAGCTATTATTCAAACAAAGTTGTTTTTGATAAACTTGTTTGTTTATTTTCTTTTGCTTCATCATCAATACAATTTTTTTTTCGATCATACGAAAAACCGAACTTGTTACTAAAACAAAGGGTTAAAAATAAAAAGGTTTTGGTGGGAAAAAAGGGTTTTTTGGTTTGGGTGATGAAATGAAAAGGTTTAGGCTCAAAGGGGCTAACTAGGGGGATTTTTTTTGGGTAGGTGGTAAAAGAAAAAGAAAATAATGGTGTAGAAATAAAAAGGGTTAGTCCTAATGCCTCCATCATTTACTTACTCGGGTTTAAGTTAATAAGGACCGGGAATGTATCGTCATGGCAAGTTCTAGAGTCGTAAGAACCAAGCGGCTATTCACACAAGAAACGAAAAATGAGCATTTAGTTTAATGATATGTAATTGTGTGCTCAATAAAGGCTCAAAACTCACTTTTGTGGGAATGAGTTTTTATGTGATCAAGTATATATAATCAAATTTTAACTAAGTTTGCCATGCCTTTTCATAATTTTCTTATGTTGGTTCTTTTTATCACTATGCTATCGGTTGTAAATTTGTAAAAATATAACCTTTTTGAGAACTTGAATTTCCCGAATTAAACCTAGACAAGTAAGAAAAATGAAATTTTTGAAAAAATTTGGGGTGATTAGCGGTTCCAATAGAGTTTTGTGTAAGGCTTGTATTTAGGACTTGCAAAATTCAAGGTTTTAGCATCCCCCCACACTTAAATTGCACATTGTCCTCAATGTGTCCCAAAAATAAATTTTTAGGTTGATTAGATGTGTAAAATAGTGTTAAAAAGCAAAAATTTTGTGTTACTGGGCGCTGAACACGGCCCCGTGTTCAAGTGCCAGTAACAAAATTAAAACAAGAGAAACAGAAGTCTGGGCACGGGGGCGTGTTGGGTGAACACGGCCCGTGTCCAGTTACCTGAACTGGGCAGTTTTCTGCAGGGGGTTCAACACGGGGCCGTGTTGGTTGGGCACGGCCCGTGTTGAACCTTCTGTAATGGAGAAAATTGTCGGGTTGCCTTGTTCTTGTGCATGAAGTCATTTTTCTCGTTCCCCTTTTCCATCCCTTACCACCACGAGTGCGTTTTATTCCTTATGAACCATCAAACTTTTAAAAATCATCATTTCATTGCATCATAGAGATAACTTACATAGTCCTAAATATTAAATCAACTAGATAAAACTGAGAAATATTAAATCATGGAGTTCTAGCCTCTATTTTATTTTAATTAGCAAAATTTCCAAGAAATTACTAATCTTGGTTAGATAAGGCCTTCTAGAACTCCTTCTTCCGGGTGCGGTTCTCCTCACATGTCGGCGAGCCACTCCTCCACCTCCCTTTGAAGGAGAAAAGAAGGCTCATTGGCATTGGTTTGAGGAGTTTCGATTTCCACCGGGATCTCTTGTTGGTGCTCCATGGGAGGTTCCGCTGGCAAATCTTCCCATCCGGTAGGGTTGTTAATTCCGAGTGCCAGGTTCCAATCCTGTTGAGGGAGGACTGGTTCCATTGGGGGTGCTACAAGAATATTTAACCTCTGGTGCAAGAGGTTAATTTCTTGGAAGCTGCTTTCGAGTCCCACCGTAAGATCGTTAATACGGTCGATTAGGACCTCCTCTACTTATGTCATTTCGTCGAGGGCCTCCCTTAATGCTACCACATAGTGCACAAGTGTAGCTTCAATGGAGGGCCTCCTTCCTCTTCGGCTGTTTGACGAATGCACAGAAGATGTTTCGCTGTTTTCACTCGACGTCCTACGAAAAATAAACTGAAAAATAGTTTATTTAATGAAACAGTGACCGGACACGGCCCCGTGCTCATTGAGCACGGCCCCGTGTTCATCTTTCTGCAGAATTTTGGAGCAAGGAAACTTGGATTTTTAAGTTATTTTCTGAACTTGTGGGGTCTTTTTAGTCATTAATAACTTAAAACAATGTTACATAACATGTTTTTACCAAGATTCCTTGAACAAAACCCATTAATTCTTACCACAAAGTTTGAAGAATTCAAACTTTTAATGGTAGTTCTTGGAGAAAGATGGAGAAGAAGGAAATGGCTAAAAGAGGAAAGGACAAGATGGGTTGTTGGAACCTTCTTTTAGACTTACCTAGGATAGTTTGAGAGAAGATTCCTGCAAATCTCTGTCCCAAGTTGGTCCAAATGTGCAGAATTATTGGCTGCATTTATAGAAAATGACAGCATCCTGGACACGGCCCCGTGTCCAGTGGACACGGCCCCGTGTGCAGGTGGACTTCTGACACAGTTTGTCCGTATTCTGACGTACTGATCAGAATGGAATCTTTTGATGGACACGGGGGCGTGTTGGCTGGACACGACCCCGTGTCGAGGGACTGTTTTATGAAGTTTTGCTACTTCTAAGGACCTCGTCGAAATCGGGTGGTTCCTGATTAGTTGGAACAACCCCAAAGTGCCTAAGATACCTTAATTGTCCTAGACTAAGGCGAGAACGCAAGAGGTTGTCGGTGAGGGTAATTCCTATTTTCATTCTAGGTGGACAAGTCCAACCATTTTCCGGGCTCTCGTTAAAGAAGGTGTATGCCGAATCGCTCAGGTCTATGTATGCACCGAACGAAGTCGATGGGGAGTCCTTCACGGCACAATCGACACAGGGACGACTATCGTCCAAGTCTTTGCTAGGTACGAAGGTATTTTCGGGAGCAACGAGGTTGTCGGAATGCGGTTCCAGCATTTCGTCATGGTCATCGTCTTGGGGTGGATTAACAAAATCCTTCCTAAGCTCTTTTAACCAATTCAGAATTAGCTTTTCTAGTTGAAATAACTCATCAATAAGCATTTCCCCTAGAATATCTGGCTGAGCGCATTCGAGGGAGAAATAGTGCTTATTTTTACTTTCGCCCCTCTTAAGGTTATAAGAAGTCGGTGGGTTCATGTAGCGGGGCCTATAATTTAGAAAGTAACATTTTACTTCTTCATGTTTGCCACCACATAATTGACACCACATACCATAAGAGTGCCGAAAGTAAAAACAATTACTATCACTCATGTTTATGTCAGAAATTACCAACCGCCGGGATCTAATGGTTCTGTTTTCAGTAACTGAAACTTGGGCACGGGGGCGTGTTGAGTGGGCACGGCCCCGTGTTCAGCTTACTGTCTGACTCAAAACAGGATTGCCAGTTCCAATGATTTAGCACGGGGGCGTGTTCAGCGGGCACGGCCCGTGTTGAGCTCTGCAGAAGCTGAAAAACTACGAAAATCCTAAAAAATTAAAAAGAAAAAGGAAAAATGATTAGGCCGTTGATTCCTAACTTTCTTAAAATCCTTGTGTCCCCGGCAACGGCGCCAAAAACTTGATGCGTGTGAAGTGTTATATATATTAGGTGTATATTTTAAGCCCTTTTAACACTTATTTTAGCCAAGTTTTAAATTTATAAAACACGATATTTTACTAACACTAAACACACATATGGGCAAGTGCACCCATCGTGAGCGTAGTATAGTGTTGGTAAGATACCGAGGTCGTCCAAGGACACAAGAGCTTTTAGTACCGGTTTATCCTCAACGTCTAATCAAAATAAAAAGTTTAGAAAAAGATTTTTAAACTAAGAAAAATAAAAACTAGCTAAAATGCTGAAAATAAAAATAAAAGTAAAAACAGATAGACAAGATGAATCACTTAGTTCTGACTCGTATCTAGTATAACCTTTGATTATTTCCGCACTTTTGCACATAATTAAGAGATTATCTTAGTTATTGTAGTAGGCCCCTCTTTTGAAGGTGACGTTACCCTCACCCCAGTAGTTTGAGTCAGCAAGGATACAATCCTAAAAGGGTGGATTATTGGAAGATAATGAATTAAGTTATTAATGCAATATTGTGGTAGGCCTCGCTTTTGGCGGTGACGTTACCCTCGGCTAAGTAGTCTGAGTCAGCAAGGATACAGTCCTAAATAGCCGGGTTATAGTATTAATAGTAGTTAACTTATGAGGGGATCAAAGAGTTTGGACCCCCGCCATCCAATACCGTGAAGCATTGAAGGAGGTCCTACTAAATTTGACCCAGGTCCATTGCAGGACCTCTAAACGCTAAACAATGGCAAGACCTTTACCAAACCGTTCCCTTAACCCCCGACCAGGTAGCCAACATACCTCCATATAGACCGTGGAGATATGAATGGTGAAAATCCTTTATTTTATATAGACAGTAAAATAATGCCAAGACACCACGGACAAACGATAAGGAAAGATCACCTTCAACATAAGTAACTAGTTATTAAAGTCATTAATACAAAACCAAATAAAAAGTGCAAAAGATTAGAAATAAAAAGTATTATACTAGACACTTTGTCTTCACCAAGTGATGTAAGAGACTTAGGCAAACATGGCCTTGATTGTCAAGAACTCTTACGATCAATCTTGGATCCCGAGACGACTCACACACTCTACGATGGACAATGGATGATGGTGGTGGATGATGGTGTTGTGATGGTGGTGGGTGGTGGATGAAGTGTGAGAGAGGTGGTGTGCCAAGGGATGAGTTGAAATGAAACCAAGCACTCCTATTTATAGGCTGAACAGAAGGCTGGGCACGGCCCCGTGTCCGCTGGGCACGGCCCCGTGCCTGTCTGACAATCTCTCTCTTCATTAATTGTAATTCGCAATTACAATTAATGCGCCTGCTGTACTTTCGACACGCCCCCGTGTTCGCTGGACACGGCCCGTGGTGGGCAATAGAAGCTTCTATAGGTTTGTCTTTTCTGCTGCTTCTTGGGCACGGCCCCGTGCTGGCTGAGCACGGCCCGTGTTCAGTCCTCTGCCTTCTCTATTTTGCTTGGGAAGATGTCGTTGAGGGGTCGGGCAGTCCACTTATGTTCCTTTCCTTGTATTTATGTTAGATTTAGCTGTCTTTTTGCTTCTTTTGTGAATTTGAACTCATTTAATCCTGAAAATACAAAAGGAAGACAAAAACACTCTTTTTCCAACATTAGTACTTAAAAAGGGTTAGTTTTATGCCTTATTTGATGTAATTTATATGTTGCATTTTACACACATCACACATTCTATCCGGTCTTCGCTTTATAGTGCGTACGAACCGTATCATTGAAACTAACCGGTCTAAGCTATGTGATGTGCTGAAAATGGGTTAATTAAAACAACTAAAATTACCCTAAACTAGACTCTCTAAGTTTTAAATTTATAAAACTAAGACTCTCTAAACCCTAAATCACACGACCGACAAGTGAACCGATCGATGAAGTATAGCCTAAGGAAGTCCGAGTATCGAACCCAAGAGACTCTACTGATTACGCTAATGACTTTATCTAGACTCAAACTGACACGACTTAACTAAATGTTGATTGGGGGGGTTTTCTAAAAATCCTAAGAATGCAAATAACGACTAAACTAGATTAGCTAAAAGACTAACACGAACTTGGACGAAGACTCTGACCAGTGGGGAATGAAGACTACCTAGGCTAGACGCAAGCTAAACTCAGAATGAATCTCTATTCGATGATTTTGTGGTGTGGAACCGGGATCTTAATATGCTAAACCTATTAAGACAACCACTAAGCCCCTCGAACACTCTCAAGGCGATTCTTGTGGCACTACCTAGGCTGTTACGCTTACCGGTTTTCTAGATTTCTTTTCCGTCCTCTAGTTTCTTGAAAGTGCCTATATAAGACGCTCTACTTTGCCGCGCGAACGTCTAAAGCGACTACGGGTTCTAATCTTGGTTTAATAGACTATGGAATGTTAAGGACTTATAACCAAACCTAGACCTATTAATACCCTCGAGCCTTTCCGCGACGAGTCTAGCAGCACACTTGATTTTATTAAATTACCGAATATTACTTCTAAGGTTACTTCACGTGATTTTCACCCTAAAGGATTAATGATCTATTATGTGATAAAGACCGTCACCTAAATCAAGAACCCTAGCTCGACCCTATTCCGTGATAAAGACCGTCACCAAGAATCGAACGAAGCAACAAACAATAATAGAATAATCACAAGCACACATACGCACCAAGTTAGAAATCCATAGCTTTTACAGTACAAGAAAGATCCACAACCACGACAAAAATCGAATAAAGAAACAAATTTTATTAAGCTATAGTCATAACCTAGGTAGTACGAGAAGTTTAGCCAATAATCATGTCTAAAAACATAGTATCAATCAACATCGAATCAGAACTCATCATGAATATACAAAGTAAAACGAACGAAAAATAAGGAAACAGGAAGTTTAAACCCATATTCTTCACTCCCGAACGCTCCAAAGTGTCACCCGATGATTCCACGCTTCCCGAACCTTCAAACAGCCTCTAATCCGCCTCCAAGATCGCCCAAGAACCCTAATTTCCGTCTTCCAGTCGTAATCTGTTGTTTTTTTTTCGGCTGATGATGTTAATGTTATTTTATATCAACCGACTTCCCTGATTTGGGCTTTGACGAATTGTTAAAGGGTGTTGGGCCTGATGATGTGTTTAACGGCCCACCTTTTATTTTCGTAAAACATTCACCTCAGTTGATGTCTCCTCTTGATTGGCCAATTCTCTTGTTCTAAATTGCCGCCTCCTCTATATAGATGTGCCACTTCCAAATTAGAATTCATATGTTGCTGTTCAATTGTGAATTCCAATATAACAGTCCATCATTGCTTTTTCGTACACAATAATAATTGCCTCAAAATGGCCAAAGCCCATTTTCTATGAATATTATGTGGCAGTCTCTCTCCTCTAATGGGTATTTTATCAGCCCAAAAAATAAAGATAGTGGCTTCGGTCCATTCACTGAAAATAGCGGTGATTTTATTCCGGACTCTGGCACTTCACTCTGCCCAACTAACTGGTTATTTATTTATTACTCATTTTCGTTCCATTTGCACCAGAACCTGCCAAAACACAAACTAATCTAATATAATACTAAAACTAAATAAAAACAAATAAAACTTATACATAAATTATACAATTTACACGGGACAAATGTGTGTATTTTACCACTTATCACTATGGCTTAATTAAGGACCCGTTAGAAATCTAATAGGTTATTATAAACCTTCGTTCCAGATTAGGAGCCCAGTAAAAGTACTTGCATTTGCTGTATTTGATTGATACTTTGCTCAGGTAAATACTCTTAACTTATTTTCCCTATACGGGCTTGGGATACGGTACTATAAAAGTACTGCTTGGTCGGGTATGTAGTCATTTAAATCGGATTGTGATTAATGTATTTACATAACTCGCTTTATTCTGTATTATTTGATGTATGGCCCTTGGGGGTTAAATGACCATGTCCCGGATATCCTTGGCATCATTTTACGAAATGGCCACGACCTAAGCACGGGGTGTAGGCGTACACCTGACAGATGCATTATGTAAAAACTGGTAATCCACTAAAGGAATCAACCTTGTGGGCACTATACCTGTGGCGTGTCAGTTAACTTAAACCGGCTCTTCTAACCGGTGCTAATGGACGGCAAATAAGTAAAACTGTATACAAGATTATATACAAATAATTATCCCAAGTTATAAAGATATTTTTGCCGAAGTGCATTCAAATCAATTTTCAAACTCTTTTCTAAATGAGTCAGTTGAGTTGTATTTACCAGTGTAAACTGACGTATTTTCCAAAAAGGCTAAGTGCAGGTGCTAGACGAAATAGGCTGGCTACTCCAGGCATCATTACTCAAGTCTCACAAACTCTAGATGTCAAAGTCTGTTGAACAGTTTTCTTTTTATATTGATCCGCCTGTGGATCCCTTACTTTCCGTTGTAATACTTGGATATTACTTTATATTCGGATTGTAATATATTTACCTTTTGCTTCCGCTGTGCATTTATATAATTGTGTTGTTTGACTATTATGTTGCCAACCACGTCACGATACTCCCCACCGGGCCCACCGGTCAAACGTATGGAAATCGGGGTGTGACAGGTTGGTATCAGAGCCAACACTGAGTGAATTAAACACTAGCCTTTTTGTGTTTAATCTCAGTTACACAGTTGCACATTCTTGAGTCTAGACAAGAACATAGGACAAATTCCAATTCGTTTCATTGTCTTTTAATTACTTCCTTGATTATTTTTCTGATTAGCCTTTGCATGGGCAAATCAATTTTATTAGAAGTCTCGTTTAGGGCAACCATATAATTGTTTAAATTTTTAAAGGAACGATTATGTTTAAAATATCATTCCTATATCATAAGATCTACCATTATAATAAAATGGCAAAATCTAAAAAGGGACAAGACCTAGCCTCGTGTCATTTTAAGGCAGGGCCAAGACGGTAGTTCCACAATTAGATTCAGATCCTTATTAACATTTCAATTTAGAAATTTTTCTGCGTTAATTATTAAAAAGAATCTAAAGAGTAAAACCTAGCCTAAATGTCATTATGGACATGGCCAAGATGGTAAAACTTATTTAAAAGATTCAAAACTTTTTTTTTTATCTAAAAGCATATTATCATGCTTGACAAAGTGTGATAGGATAAAACACATAAGTCATTCTTAAAGGAGTTATTTTTAAATTCCCTTATTTATATAATCATCCCTTATGGATGAAGTGCCCACGGGCTATAATTAACGTCCTCTGAGACTAAAGACATTGGTAGCCTACAACTCCCTGTCAAGAAAAGGTAATGAACTTTGATTCAAACCTTGAAGCCTCGATTCTCTGATATCATGGCTTATAAATTAAACTTGTCTACGTGACTAGGCCTTTTGTGCTATTATTAACTTATAATTTAGGATTATGATAAAAATCCTGAACAATTATATATTTATCAAATTAACTAATATGTGTTTTAAAAACATGGTTAATAAATCGTTTAAAACGATAAAACTGTATAAGCTTCCGTATAAACCTTGTCCTTGTTTAATTTTATGTAGCAATTAAAGCTACATGGCTAGGTCCGAGGAAGAGAACAGTCATCCTTTGGAAAACCGCGATGATAATGATAGGATAAATATAACCAAAGGAGAACTTCGTTCACTGATTGATACAGCTGTATCTAAAGTTGTAGAGGAACAGTTCAGGGAGTATAGTGGGACTAATAGTAAAGCCTCATCTGTACCCCACTCTAAGTCTGTCCCTAAGACTCATTCGGAGGTTCACAGCAGGCCACCGCCCTCAAAGAAAGATGAGTCAAAGAAGAATGATGATCGGCATTCATCAAATGAACACAGTGTTCCATCCAAGAAGATAGCATTCGATAATGAACCACGTACCAAGTCTTGTACCTATAAGTACTTTGTTTCCTGTAAACCCCGAGATTTCACTGGGGAGAAAGGAGCAATAGATTGTATGACCTAGTTGGATGAAATGGACACGGTGGTGGACATCAGCGGTTGTGCTGAAAGGGATGTAGTAAAGTATGTATCCCAATCGTTCAAAGGAGAGGCACTGGCATGGTGGAGGTCTCTCATTCAAGCTGCTGGGAAGATCCCGCTTTACAACATGTCATGGGAACAGTTTGTTACCCTCATTATGGAAAACTACTGCCCTCAACATGAGGTCGAAAGAATTGAATCTGATTTCTTATCATTGGTGATGACAAACTTAGATTGTCAAGCTTACCTCACCAGTTTCAATACCCTGTCCAGACTGGTTCCTTACCTTGTAACACCAGAGCCCAAGCGAATTGCTCGCTTCATTGGGGGTTTAGCCCCAGAAATCAAAGCCAGTGTTAAGGCTTCAAGACCTGCTACGTTTAGGTCAGCAGCTGATCTCTCTTTATCCCTTACTTTAGATGCGGTCAGGTTGAGATCGCTAAAGAAATCTGAAGAAAGTAAGAGGAAGCGTAAGGATGATAACTCACGAGGGTCAGAGAAGAAGCACAAGGGAAACACTGATTCTAAGAAGTTTGGGTCTGGAAGGAATGGTCAGCGGACATAGGACAAGCCAAAGTGCATGACTTGCCAGAAACGCCACTTTGGAAAGTGCAAACTTGAGTCAAATTCTAAGTCAGGAGCACCTGCATGTGGGATATGCAAGTCTAAAGAGCACAAGACGATAGAGTACAAGAAGATAAGAGATGCCACATGCTACAACTGCAATGAGAAAGGGCACATTAAGACCAACTGCCCTAAGTATGCTAAGAAGCCTGAAGAGGTCAAGAAGACCAATGCAAGGGTCTTTCGAATGGATGCCAAAGAAGCGGTTCTTGACGACAACGTAATCACAGGTACTTTCCTTGTAAATGATGTCTATGCAAGAGTACTCTTTGATTCAGGCGCTGATAAATCTTTCGTAGATCATAAATTTTGCAAATTGCTGAATTTACCTGTCAAAACCTTGAGTATAAATTATGAGGTAGAGTTAGCAGATGGCACCATAGAAACCGTCTCCACTGTGTTAGATGGATGTGTGATATCCATTAAGAACCACTCTTTTCCTCTATCTCTACTTCCCTTTAAATTGTCCGGTTTTGACATAGTATTGGGTATGGACTGGTTATCTCATAACCAGGCCCAAATTGTCTGCAACAAAAAGCAAGTGGTGATAAAGACTCCGTCTGGTGAATCACTTACCATTCGGGGAGATACCCAGTATGGACTGCCTGAGCAAGTGACTATGCTCAAAGCTTCAAAGTGTTTAAAGAAGGGTTGTGTCATCTACATGGCACAAGTGATTATTGATGAGCCTAAACCGAAGATAGAAGACATCCCAGTCATTTCTGAATACCCAGAAGTTTTTCCGGAAGAACTACCTGGTTTGCCACCAGATAGGCAAGTGGAGTTCAGGATTGATATCATCCTGGGAGCAGCTCCAGTTGCTAGAGCACCTTATAGGTTGGCGCCCACAGAGATGAAAGAATTGAGGACACAGCTAGACGAATTGCTAGCCAAGGGTTTCATTAAACCTAGTTCGTCTCCTTGGGGAGCGCCAGTTCTATTTGTCAAGAAGAAGGATGGATCGATGCGTCTGTGCATCGATTATCGTGAACTTAATAAGGTCACGATAAAGAATAGATATCCTTTGCCCAGGATCGACGATTTGTTCGATCAGTTACAAGGGGCAAGTTATTTCTCGAAGATTGACTTAAGGTCAGGCTACCGTCAACTGAAGGTTAGATATGGAGACGTACATAAAACAGCATTTAGGACTCGTTATGGTCATTACGAGTTCCTAGTGATGCCTTTTGGGCTCACTAATGCACCTGCCGCGTTCATGGATCTCATGAATCGCGTTTGCAAGCCGTACTTAGATAAATTCATCATCGTCTTCATTGACAACATTCTCATTTATTCTAAGAACCAAGCTGACCATGAGAAACACCTTAGATGTATTCTCAAACTCCTGCATCATGAGAAACTCTACTCCAAATTTTCCAAGTGTGAATTTTGGCTTCGTGAAGTCCAATTTCTTGGACATGTGGTCAGTGAGCGTGGTATCCAAGTGGATCCCGCTAAAGTTGAAGCTGTTATGAATTGGCAAGAGCCAAGGACGCCTACGGAGATTCGTAGCTTCCTAGGATTGGCAGGATATTACAGGCGTTTCATCGAAAAATTTTCAAGGATTGCTGCACCCCTAACTTCCTTGACTAAGAAGAAAGTAAAATTCGTTTGGGGCCCTAAGCAGCAAGAATCCTTTGATGTCCTAAAACAAAAGTTGAGCAACGCCCCAGTACTGACATTGCCAGAGGGAATAGAAGACTTTGTGGTTTACTGCGATGCGTCGCACACTGGCATGGGGTGTGTGCTTATGCAGAAAGGCAAAGTTATTGCCTATGCATCACGACAGTTAAAGGTGCACGAAAAGAATTACACCACCCATGACTTGGAGTTGGGTGCCGTTGTATTTGCACTAAAACTGTGGAGGCATTATTTATATGGTATTAAGTGTGTGATCTATTCTGATCACAAGAGCCTCCAGCATCTGTTCAATCAGAAAGATTTAAACATGAGGCAACGCCGTTGGATGGAGACTTTGAATGATTATGATTGTGAAATCAGATATCATCCCGACAAAGGCGAATGTAGTCGCCGATGCCTTGAGTCGAAAAGAGAGGGTGAAACCCATCCGAATCAATGCCAAGCGCATGGAGATAAAGAATAATTTGATTGAAAGGTTATTAGCTGCACAGAAGGAAGCTGTGTTGGAAGCTAACTATCCTAATGAAAAGTTAGGAGTAACTGAGGAGCAGTTAACTCTTAGCAAGGACGGAATTTTACAATTAAATGGACGAATATGGGTTCCAATTTATGGAGGACTTCGAGATGTCATCCTCCAGGAAGCCCATAGTTCCAAATACTCCGTTCATCCTGGAGCTGATAAGATATAACAGGATCTAAGGGCAAACTATTGGTGGATAGGCTTGAAAAAGTCTGTAGCCACCTATGTAGCTAAATGCTTGACATGTGCGCAAGTCAAAGCCGAGCATCAGAAACTGCCAGGTTTGCTACAACAGCCTGAACTTCCTACGTGGAAGTGGGAAATGGTAACTATGGATTTTATCACCAAGTTACCTAAGACGAGGAAAGGAAATGATACAATATGGGTTATAGTTGATAGACTGACTAAGTCAGCACATTTCTTACCCATCAAGGAGACTTATAGCTCCGATATGTTAGCCCAGTTATACGTTGACAAGATTGTAGCTTTACATGGCATACCTGTGTCTATTATCTCTGACAGAGATACTAGATACACGTCACATTTTTGGAAGAGTTTCCAGCAATCTTTGGGCACGCGTTTGAATTTTAGTACGGCTTACCATCCTCAGACGGACGGCCAGAGTGAGTGTAGTATTCAAACGTTGGAAGACATGCTACGTGCATGTGTGATCGATTTAGGTGGTAGTTGGGATAAGCACTATCGTTAATCGAATTCTCCTACAACAATAGCTACCACACCAGCATAAAGGTTGCGCCTTTTGAGGCCTTATATGGTAGAAAGTGTAGAACGCCCGTTTGTTGGGCGGAAGTTGGAGATGTCCAATTATCAGGACCTTAGATAGTCTTTGAAACGACGGACAAGATTGTCCAGATTCGTGACCGTCTCAAAGCTGCCCGGGATAGGCAGAAGAGTTACGCAGATCCAAAGCGTAAAGCTTTTCACTTCGAAGTAGGTGACAAAGTGTTACTTAAAGTATCACCCTGGAAGGGGGTGATGCGATTTGGTAAGAAATGCAAACTAAGCCCGAGATACATAGGACCTTTCGAGGTTATCGAACGTGTCGGGTCAGTTGCCTATAAGTTAAACTTACCTGAAGAGCTCAGTGGAATTCACAATGTGTTCCACATCTGCAATCTGAAGAAGTGCTTCGCTGATGAATCACTGGTTATACCACATACAGATGTGCATATAGATGAGAGCTTAAAATTTGTGGAAAAGCCATTGTCGATTGAAGATCGACAGGTTAAGAAGCTTCGTAGGAAGCATGTGCCTATTGTAAAGGTCAAATGGGATGCCCGTAGAGGTCCCGAATACACGTGGGAGGTTGAATCAACGATGAAAGAAAAGTACCCTTATTTATTTCAGTAAATCTCGGGTCGAGATTTATTTTAAGGGGGTGAGGATGTAACACCTCGAAAAATTCACGTCCTATAATGTGTTGACACGTGTCATAGGTTTGAACGTGTGAAAGAATGTTATAGAAGGACTAAAGTTGACAATCATGGAAAGTATGTGAATATACGAGTTATAAATGTCAACAGTGAATAAATATATTGTATAATAACCCTACATGATGTTTATAGCATCAAACGAATAAATCATGGATCATGCGAAGCTAAAAGTGAGAGATTACAAACTACAGGGGTTAAAGGTGTCAACATGTTTAAGTTATACCTCTGAGTGACCTTTTGACAAACCCGAAGCTTTGTAACGATAAATTATGCCCACTAGAAGGCACGATAAAAATTTCATAAAGTTTCGTTATCGTATGAGAAAGTTATGATCAAATTCGTATGCGAGGGGTTAAAGCGTCAACGTTGAAAACTTTGACTTTTCGGGCAATAACCGTGTGGCCAAGGACTTAACAAAAAGGGGTATAAGTCTTGAGGCCCTTATGTGTCAATATGGAGGGTTCAAAGTGCAAAATATAAGTTAGTTGCCCTTTCGAAAAGCCAAAAGCCAATTATGCAAAAACTAGAAAGATTTACACTTCTGATCAAAGGCTTACGGACCGTAAGCATTACCCTTACGGTCCGTAAGGGGTCCCCAGCGACAGCAGATCCTTCTGTTTGCTATTTAAACGCGTTTCTGACCTTTCAAACGATTTTCCTCATATGTGGGCGACCCCTAAACAGCCCTAAACATCTAGGGACACTTGTGGGAAGGTTGTGGTCACTTGTAGACTTACATGTCAACAATTTGTGGTGATTAAATCACTATAAAAGGCCCTCATGTGCAACAACTTTGATCACACCTTCATCTGCAATTATGGAGCATTTCTGGAGCTTAGGAGCAGATCCATTTCATCCCTACTCGTGCATAGGACCCTTGTAAGTACCCTTGACCTTCCTCGATTAAGTTTAGCTTAGTTTTAGCTTAAAAGTCAAACCGTCGTAATTAACGGTTGACTTTAAGATTAATCACTAATGGTCCAGTGATTAGTCGAATCAAAAGTAGTTATAGGTTGGTAATTATGTGGGTAATAAAACCTCAAAAGGGTTCCCCCTGATTCCCACTCTAACTAGGTCAAATGTCGGGTCAAACTTGTATTTAAAAAGTCAACAGAATGTGTAAATTACAATTTATGCATAATAAGCAATGTAGAACACATACAACCTGTTTGGTCATTAATATAACTTGGTAATTAGTGTAAGGACATGTCTAAACATGTTCAACCCGACAATTTCCTGTTTAGACCCGGTTCGGAACCAAAAGTCGCAAAGCTTTGACTTTTGCTTTGACTTCAGTTCTGACCCGTTTTGGTATGATTTAGAAATACCTAAGAGCTTCATTTAGACCAGGTTACATGCTAGTATAACCCTCTGTGATTATACACCTCGGATCATTAGTTATCCGATTAATACGCATAATTCCGTTAATTGCTTATATGTTGACCATTATGCCCTTTTCACCTTAAAATGTGATTTTTGGAAATATAAAAGAGTAGAAACCTTAAGTACTGATATATAAACTTGCATACAAAATTTGACATCAGTTTGAGGTGTAGGTTAAGAGTTATGCTCGTTAGCGTAAAATTAAAGCTTTATGTTAATTAAACGGCGTATTTAGCGTATAGCCTACTTAAACATACTTTTTGGTATCAAACTTATTTCCCACTGATATGATATATTATTTGGTGATTTTTAAAGATTTTTAATTAATTTTAGGCTGAGCATAACTTATAGTCGTAGGCTTAATCCGGTAATTGTCGGTTTTGCCCTTACGGGCTATAAAATGAGTTTTACTATTCTAATCGACTCCAAACCTTTTGCTACTGATCACATATGATAAATAAATTATTTTAAGCCTTCTGTAAATATAAAAATATCAGATTTATGTATCGAACCCGGAAATGGCTTTTAATCGCCTTATTAAGCGTTTTTAACGCATAGTATGTACTAAAACTATTTTAAACATACCAAGGGGGATACCTACTGATATTTGAGGCAAATTATAATATTTTAACAGTAAGCAAAGGGTGTTAAACTCAGACTTCAGTTTTGAGCTTTTCGGCTTATGCGAAATTACCAAAATGCCCCCACGGTGCATAGTTTGGTTATAATTGATAAATTTCACATATATACTTTACCCTACTGTTATAACTTAGTAAAATAAGTATTTTTACTGATTACATCAGACCTGTAACTCAGGTGAATACATAAACTCTTTTATAACCTTTTAAATGACCAAACTACCCCTACGGGGCATAGTTTGTGTTTAAATTCGTTTCGGGCATAATAAAAGACATATTACTGATGTCACAACATATATGAAGCATATTAACTTAAGAAACCTGTAAATGGCTCATATGAATACCCGTTACGCTTATTACGCGTTCGGTTCGGTTTATGTAACTAGTTTACATAAACTAGCCTAAACGGGTCAAACCTTATCGGTTTTATCTCAAAATCCAGAGTGTGTATGAAATACCCATATTAAGCAAGTCTCCGAACTTGTCGGGTCTAAAGCACATTCTATCCGGTCTTCGCTTTATAGTGCGTACGAACCGTATCATTGAAACTAACCGGTCTAAGCTATGGCTTAATTAAGGACCCGTTAGAAATCTAATAGGTTATTATAAACCTTCGTTCCAGATTAGGAGCCCAGTAAAAGTACTTGCATTTGCTGTATTTGATTGATACTTTGCTCAGGTAATACTCTTAACTTATTTTCCCTATACAGGCTTGGGATACGGTACTATAAAAGTACCGCTTGGTCGGGTATGTAGTCATTTAAATCGGATTGTGATTAATGTATTTACATAACTCGCTTTATTCTGTATTATTTGATGTATGGCCCTTGGGGGTTAAATGACCATGTCCCGGATATCCTTGGCATCATTTTACGAAATGGCCACGACCTAAGCACGGGGTGTAGGCGTACACCTGACAGATGCATTATGTAAAAACCGGTAATCCACTAAAGGAATCAACCTTGTGGGCACTATACCTGTGGCGTGTCAGTTAACTTAAACCGGCTCTTCTAACCGGTGCTAATGGACGGCAAATAAGTAAAACTGTATACAAGATTATATACAAATAATTGTCCCAAGTTATAAAGATATTTTTGCCGAAGTGCATTCAAATCAATTTTCAAACTCTTTTCTAAATGAGTCAGTTGAGTTGTATTTACCAGTGTAAACTGACGTATTTTCCAAAAAGGCTAAGTGCAGGTGCTAGACGAAATAGGCTGGCTACTCCAGGCATCATTACTCAAGTCTCGCAAACTCTAGATGTCAAAGTCTGTTGAACAGTTTTCTTTTTATATTAATCCGCCTGTGGATCCCTTACTTTCCGTTGTAATACTTGGATATTACTTTATATTCGGATTGTAATATATTTACCTTTTGCTTCCGCTGTGCATTTATATAATTGTGTTGTTTGACTATTATGTTGCCAACCACGTCACGATACTCCCCACCGGGCCCACCGGTCAAACGTATGGAAATCGGGGTGTGACACATGGGCAAAACGTGTTAAAAAGCAACCAAGCTCGATCATTTCAACTTGTACATAAAACAGTCCTTGTCAGGACGCGTTTTGGCAAACCTTATGTATAAATACAAATAATGCAATTTTATCCCCTGTTATTTCAATGCTACTAAAGTTTATTTAAGCAGCAATAGACTAGGAGACTAGCACGGCGGGCTAACCACTAACGCCCCAGCTACAATCAAGTCTTAAAAGCTGACACTTTGTAAAACCGAGCGGCACATCGGTAGGAATTGACATCCTCATTCTACAATCAAGTCTTCTTGATAATGTTATCGCCGTCTCCAACATGACACACCGAGCACATGATGTTCCTGCTAACATTATTTCCTAACTGAAATAAGGGACGGGGACAGTGTAACACTACAAACACTACAGAGCGTAGTCACCGAGACCAAAGGTCTTGGTTTGGACATTCGATTTACATACCTGAAAACCCTTCTTCAACAACGAGAATTCGGTTGGACAACTTCTTGTCAAACTTCTTACTGGTAAGGTGGTTCTTGTCGTCGTTCACTCCTTCACCAAGCTATACTTTGGTAAGGATAGACCTACGCTGAAGTTCACTGAGTTGAGCTATATATTTTGGAACGCAATTCCAGGCACAATCCTATTTTATTGCTTTATTTAGTTGCGCGACACACTTTTATTTGTTCAAGCACGCTTGGCATCTCATTGCACGCCCTTGGCCCACTTGACCATATATATATCTATATAATGGTCCGTATATAACCTGACATGGCGATGCGACCTCAAAATTACAAAATTCTAAATACATGAATGGAAGATTTCATTGCCCACACATGCTTGGGGCCACGCTCGATTGGCCATCTGACATGTTGCATGCGCCTATATAATTACTTTCAATACTTATGTCCTAACATGCTTAGTGTCATCGAACTGGGTAATCTGCTCGGAACAACACGACTATGGGCGGACATGGTCATAATATTTACACATGCTAAACTATACATTGAATAATCCTCATTCAAGCACGCGGGCTTAGCTAGGTATTTTCTCACCACGCCGCCTCAATTGCTGAACCATCATACCCGATAGACAATCTTGAACTTGTCGCAACCGTTGTGTCAGACATCTACGCGCAAGATTCACGGGTGACAGGTTCTTAATCTCACCCTTAAATATGGTACTCTCACATAACTCGATAGCTTGACGGAATACTCCATAAGTCATATATTAAAAGAGCGCCTATCAGAATTGCCCACTAAACAAAAAGTGTCGACAAAGGTCTTACCTTTATTTTACGCACACTTATATACAATACATTTAAATCGATTAATAAGCATGTCGGAGTCTTCTTAGCATGTTATACTTCATGTTTACTTGTCGATTTCTTTTTATTACCTATCAAGTTCAAAGCTACTAACATACTTTAGCAGTACTGAAATGGGGGACTAGCAGGGTATAGCACCACTACGCCTTAAAAGTGATCATTTTCTCTCAGGCTGCACATTAAGATGATAACCACTGCTCATCATCCTGCATCGGTTCTTATATAATGTGGATCTTTCAATACGCCAGACGATATTTATACTTCTCATATGATTTGGCCTACAACTATACCACTCGACACAACTTGGTAGTCAAGGAAAACGCACGACAAAACCAAGATACTTGATTATTCGAATAAGTATTCCACACGCTATGCGACAGGAAAAATACTTATTCGGACATGTATTCTCCACGCCAATAGGCGATATGAATAAATGAAAACCCACACGCTGCAGGCGACATGGATTATTTGCACAAGGCAGTTTAAACAGACACGCCACCTACTATAAGCATTCCACACGCCAATGCGCGTCCGGGAAAAGCGCGTTGTGGCCTACATAAAGTGCTCATTCACGCCTAACACGTATAAAGCGTTTTATTATCTCAATGAGTGTTCACTCATGCCAAGCACGTAGAAAGCATTTTGTTGTTCAAGTGTTCATTAACACCGCGCGGGTTATAAAGCACTTTCTGGTATCAACAAATGTTCATATAAACATTTGTAAACACAACGTACCACCGCATTTGAACTGCATATCACGGTAAAAACAACTCTGACACGAAATATTTTTCATAATAACAAAGTCAGATGATCAAATTATACAGCGGTAAGAGTGGGCATCTTGGTAATAGATGTATTCAACCACTACTACTCCGGTGGGTATCTTGGTAATAGATGCACAACCACTGATGAAAAACCAAGTACTTGTCCCACAATTATAAAAACATTGTGGAGAACATAAATAACGCTCTAAACACCCTTTCGAGGTCACTGAGCAATGCAAGCACTTCTGCAGGGGTGCATTGTATATCATTCTTTCCGACTGCAACGATGATTGCTATAGTCAATAACGACGGCTGGTACAACCGCCAGCAGTTCTACATTCGCCTAAGGTGGCATAACATATGCATGTGCATCTATGACCACCAATGGCTGCACATTACGACAACGGAGACCCCGATGACACGGACGCGTGGTAGGGACCGTCGTCACATCAACATCAACTCTTTCAATGAGTTGAACGCTGTTACCGTACCATGTGTTAACCAACAAAAGTCACACCACAGGGTGGATATTCTACAGTAGCCCACACGACTCCGTGCGCACCGCTAAGGCATGGGCACATCCGCAAAAGTCATCCAAGGGCGAGACACTGAACTACCAAAACTCAGCCTGCTCCAAGGCTCATACACGGGACCTAACCGCATACGCGCAGCCTTAACAAGCTCGTGGTAATTCAAACGACAATAATAACCAATCAGCGTGCATCATGTTTACCCACCAATTTCCACGATGAGCAATCGTATACTATTCATTGCTCCATTATCTCTACTCACAGCCAACGACAACCACAACAAACGTGGCCGGCAACTTTCTCGCACCCGGACGGCATGTAAGCCTAAAATTAATGATCTTCACTCCTGAGCTCCTAATAAGTCTTAGTGCTCCTCCCATGCTTGCACGCGGGAGCAACACTAGACTGGGGGACATGACGAGGTATGGTTAGGGCTGTAAACGAACCGAACGAACACGAACAAGACCATGTTCGTGTTCGTTCGTTAAGAAAATTAACATGTTCGCGAACTGTTCACGAACGCATACCGAACATAAGTTTATGTTCATGTTCGTTCGTTAAGGAAATTCAGTTGTTCACGAACAGTTCATGAACACTGGTCTCGAACACAAACGAATGCAAGCGAACACAAACGAACGCAAGCAAATAAAAAAGAACGCAAACGAACATTTAACTTGAAAAAAAAATTGTTATCCTTAAATATTGGATATAAGTAGTTAAATACAATCATTTGATCAAATGATAAATCAAAACACAAGAAATCTAATACACCACCAAACGATGAATCAACTTTAACTAACTTAAACATAATTATCCTTAAAAATGTCTTAACATGTCCAAATTTTAGCTAACTTAGAAAAAAATAGGGTTTCAAGTTTTCAATATGTTTAGATAAAAGATTTATTATTTATTATTTTTTAATATAATCAAACGAACACGGACGAACGTAACCGAACATATTACCGAACGTTCACGAACGCAGTCGAACGAACGAGACCTATGTTCATGTTCGTTCGCTAAGCTAACCGAACGAAATTTTTTGTTCGCGTTCGTTCGTTAAGCTACTCGAACGGACATAAACGAACTTCCCGCCGAACGGTTCACGAACTGTTCGCTGAACGTTCGGTTCGTTTACAGCCCTAGGTATGGTACTGGACCCGACCCGAACGGTCGGACTTTCCTGCTATTTATCACTTTTATATTAATTATATATTATTATTGCGTACTAACCCGCGAAGCCCAGCGCATTGTAGTTTATACTACACTAGGCTGTGGGCTCGTAGAGACAACCCCTAACTGGGCCTGGCCCATTGAGGTTAGGGTTTTCCCATATCTCCTATATAAGAAGGTCTCCACCTCCTTATTAGGGCATGAGATATAGGGCAACACTTTTGTAGCTGGAAATAGGTGATTCTTCCTCTACCGGTCGTCTCTACAATTGCCCACGTTTCTCTCTTCTTGTTTACAGGTCTAGGTCGAAGTGGAGAAGACGAGGTATGGCCGTTCATCATCGTAGAAGTACCGACCCGCCCGGGTTCATGTTTCTTCATACATGTATTTCTTCCTTATGATAATAATGATGATCCGAATAACCTTCGGTCACCATAAATAACCGACACATTAGTAAATAGTGACATCATAATTATATTATAAACATATAGCTAAAGGACAATATTGCATTCTAATGACGCAAGATATCTTGTTCGATCATTTCTTCCAAACTCATCAACTACTTCTCGTGTCAGAATTCAACATAGTTTCAACACGGCCGAGTAGCATCTAGGCATCTTTGCTACTTTATGCATTTTGTATAATTGGGCATCCTTTTTCTTATTCGACAACTAATACTTGATTTCTCAATAAGTTAACCAATACATAACAACCATTATTATATCATTCCATATCCTTTCTAATGAGAATTTCATAACTCAATCCTTGTGATAAACACATTCCAAATTTGATCCGTTTACTCCCAACAAGTGAGTCCATTCATAATTAAACCACAAATAACCCGTTACGACATTACTTACCTTGGTATTATGTGCATGTATCTAGAGTGCAAATGGATATTTATGACATATTTGGTTGGGGATTTATTATCGTACTAATGAACTTATATTATATTATCTATATCTCTAATAAAGCAAACCATTGGGGGACACATGTCACACATTGGTTTAAGCCAAATCAACAGACACACATGAGCAGACACGTGGCATAGCTATTAGGGGTGGATTGATTTGGCTTCTCACATACGCTTCTTCTATACTCTCTCTCATTCTCTCAAAATCGTTCAAACCATTACTCTGAAACCCTAATCGGCGATTCCTCTCTTAAGGCGATTCTCCATCTTCCATTATCATATTCGATTTCTTCATCTGGATTAACTCTTTTAATTTCACCAGTGGTTATCTTCCCTTCATCATCATCGTGTTATTTTCTTCAAGGTAAAGTTAGTTTTTCTGATTGCTAATGTAATCCTTTCAAAGGGAAAGGTTTTGCACTTCTTGATTAGTTGATGTTGATATTTTTTGTTATACGATTTTAGGGTTTTGTTTTGATTTTAGTCTTTGATTGTGATTTCATTTTGTTTTTTCGTTGGGTTTCAATGATTCCTTCTGATCTTAGGGTTTAATTCTGTTTTTTTGTTATAAGATCTTAGGGATTCATTCTGATTTTAGGTTTCAATGATTCATTCTTTTTCTTTTCATATGATGCTAACATGGATTTGAATGGTGTGATAATGTTCTTGATCATAATTATTTTGGAAGAGAATGATGTATGATGTTAGCTGCGCACATCAGTAATAGGGGATGTGATTGCGCACATCACTATGCATGCTCTTTCAATTCTGACTCACTTTTTGTTCATATAAGATATGCAATTTTGTAGAGAAATGCTAACAAATCTTTGTTGTTCACTCGATCTAAACAGGTTCAATCATATAGCTATGATAGTAACGACTTTATCATGGTAATTAATTTATGTTTTTTGATCATTTATTTATGTGCATTAGGATTGCTTTATATTTAGTGGTTGTGATTTACCATATGTAGAAATTTGTTTTTTTTGTTAGGTTAATAATCTTGATTAAATGGGTCTGAAACTAACTCCAAAGCAAGGTGTTGAGTTATATGATCAAAATTTTGGCATTGGGTCAGATGGAGTGATCTATGCAATGTCTGGATGCTAAGGGACTGTTTATACCATGAGGATTTTTAATTCGGATGGTAGCGAACCCGAGGTGATATTCTTTTCTGCATTAGTTTTACATTGTTGTTGTGATTGCATAGACACTCGTATTCATAGCTTTTACATTAATAAACTGAGAGTCGGATACCATAATAAGTTGCATGATGCTTATGATGTAGTGTTTGTGTTGGCAGTGTGTGGATGTATAAAACTTCGATGAAGAGTGTGGGAATTTGTTTGAATAAGATCCCTGGATTTTTGTCGGGCTTTGAGATATGATGAAGGTAGATCTTGTGTATACTAATTTGTTTAGCATTTGTAATGTTTGTTTAATCGTATTGTTATTAGTATGGATCTTGATTCTGGTAGGTTGGAATTGTGAAACTCAAAATGTCGTAGTTAGTTATTCTAGCATTGTATAATTGAAACGAGGCGTTTGTTATCATTGTCGCATTCAAGTCTCCTCTTTTGTTTATTCTATGGCTACTCGTGATGGGAGAATTATGCGCATCACAAACGATTTGTTTGTTTAGGTAGTGGGAATGCAATTTATATAAAAGACATGTATTTGAATCATCAAATATTATTTTAAACTCTATTTGTACCATACTGATAATAATCTTTTGTGTTATGCAGATATTGAAAATAAGAAACGGGTCAAGCCAAACAAATTTCAAGCATCCATATCCATCTTTATATATATTCTTGAGATGGTAAATTTTGAATGTTTTGCCTAAGGCCTCTGGATAATTTATAAATAATTTTGAAAGAATTGTTTTTTATGCAATGTATCTTTTCCCTTAATATAGGCCTAGAGATTGGTAACCCGGTACTAAATTTCCTGAATCGAAATATTTTCGGTACCGACTTGGTACTGACATTTCCAGTACTGGTTTTACCTTTAAATATCGCTTCATACCTGTACCGGTAGGCCGAACCGTACCAGGTATTTTCGGTACTCGTACTGGTGCCCATTTTTGGGGATTTTTGGTACGGCGGTACCTTCGGTACGGTTGGTACCGAGCTCAACCCTACATAGGCCTATGGATAAATTATAAAGAATTTTAAATTTGTTTTTTTTTATCTTGACTTTGGTTGATACTCATGACCTTACCAAAGTTTCAGTTGGTAAGTACATATAAAAAGAAATTCAGGTCACATGAAATAAGCTACTTCTAATTTAAAATCTTGAATGAATATATAGATGGTTAATCTGAAGGGATTATGCAAGATATTGTGAATATGGTCTGTGCCTACATTCAAAAGGTAAATTCTAAATTTTGTTGATATAACAATGAGTACAACATTATTGGTTTCATTTGGTTAATGTGATTTTTTGATGCAACCAAACTGTGGTATGTTGGCAGTATCATCAACTAATCAAGCTCTTGCTACAATAGATGCGATTTAAATGTCCCGTGAGGTGGACCCCACAGGTACCCAAATGCAATTCTACTATGTGGAAATTCTCGAAGATAGTTAAGTTATTATAAAATTTAGAGAAAAATGCCCGGATAGTCCCTGTGGTTTCGCTTTTTTCACCTATAGTCCCTATCTTTCTAAAACTACTTGAATAGTCCCCAAGTTTTCGATTTTTGTTCTCGGATAGTCCCTGGGTCTAACTTCAGTTACTTTTCTCAGTTAAGTGGGTGTTGAAATGACCAAAATACCCTTTCCTTAAAAGGCCAAACCATATGGACTATCCGGGCATCTTCTACATTTTTAGAGAAAAACCCCACCACCACACTTTCCGGCAAACTTTTCCGGCGAAATTAATTTCCGGCGACTTTAAATCTTGAACACGAGTTATTCCGGCACCGCCGCCTTTCCGGTGAACTTTTCCGGCGAAATTAATTTTAGATTTATTTATCACCCTTGTTTCCAAACTTCAACCGACCATCTACACCCAGCTCCGGCTACCCACCCATCCACCCCAACCTGCAAAACCCCAGTGAGCTATTATCCACCACCGTTATATCATCCTTTCACGATTTTCAATCACACCGGTACATTACGAATCAAAACTCCTAAATATTATTCAATTGTTTCTAAATCAAATATTCCACCACCGTCATATCATCCAGCACCACTTTATCAACATGGTATTAAATTGTTCCTAAATCAAATCTCCATCACAAATCATCACCAGAAACCCACTTTATAATCACACACAAATCAAATATCCATCACAAACTTATTACACAATTCTAAATTTCTATCCCCATCTACGTTTCAATTTTTTGTAGGCTACAAATCAATGTTGCAAAAATAAAAATTAATCACCGGTTACCCTTATTGTTTCAACTTAACGACGGTCGAGAGTGGTGATTTCAATCAGATTCACGTCGCCGGAGAGTAGATCTGAACCCTGCGACTTTTCATTTTTTGTCGGCTACAAACTCGTTACTTCAATCAGATTCGCCGGAGTGATGGTGAAACTTGCGACTTTTCGTGTTTTTGTGACAGTGGTGACGTGGTGGTGATGTTGAGCTTGGTGGCGTGGTGGGAATGTTGAGAGTGTGGTGGTTGGTGGTGGTGGCGGTGAAGGTTCAGTGAGAGTGGTGGTGATGGAGGTTTGGTGAGAGTGGTGGTGTGGTAGTGATGTTGAGAGTTGTGTAGGGTAGTGGCTAATGGTGGTTGGTGCCCGGATAGTCCCTATGGTTTGGCCTTTTAAGGAAAGGGTATTTTGGTCATTTCAACACCCACTTAACTGAGAAAAGTAACTGAAGTTAGACCCAGGGACTATCCGAGAACAAAAATCGAAAACTTGGGGACTATTCAAGTAGTTTTAGAAAGATAGGGACTATAGGTGAAAACATGCGAAACCACAGGGACTATCCGGGCATTTTTCTCTAAAATTTATAGTTATAAGCTTGAAATGTATCTTAATAAGAAAGAAATATTGTAGTGTTTACCAAAATTGACTTGATGGATAAGAGTATATATGTAGTTGATGTAAGAAGGGGTATCCTTCGGGGTATTTTATCGGGTTTCGGGTATAGCGGGTCGCATTGTTCAGGTTTCGGAAGTTTAATATTTAACCCAAGAATCGACCCATCCATATGTTTATAAGTTAATCGGGTTCAGGTTGTTCTGTATTTGGTTTAAACGGGCCGCGTTATTCAGATTTCAAAATTTAATATTTAATCCAAGATTATGTTCCTGCCACCATTTTTGTTCTGGAAGAGGTGCTTATCATCGCTTAACGAGTATATAAAAGTATAAAACACAAAAGCAACAATTTTTGCTGAAGTTTATGTATGCAGGTGGTAGATGCAATTCAAGTAAGAGTACTAGTTCTGCGGGACAGAGGAATAAGGCGAGGAATGGATATTTTCAAAGCTTTAGCTCTCGGTGCACACGCGGTTATGGTAATTAACATGCAAATGGAAATATAAAATCTCAAAAATTCTTATAATCATCCTACTTATGATATCATATAATATTGTAGATTGAGAGACCAATTGTATATGGGTTGGCATATTGTAAAATTTGAGAGAGAATTAACTAATTTGTAGGAGCAGTCGCGCCTTCTGAAGACATAGGCGGCCACATTGGTACGAATCATCTTATATTTTAGTAGGGTTTAATATAAATTTGGTGTGGAATAAAATCATTGTTTACCGTTCAAAAAAAGTAGTTTTTTTTTTCTTTATTCATTTTTTGTTTTGTTTTGAAAAGTAGTTCTGATGTTGCATATAACAAAGGTTCGTAGTTTGGGCCTATTTAGTGCGTTTTTGGTTGAACCTGCGTATTACGCGGGCATTAACCTATTATATAATATAATGCATTATGCCATTTTCACAAATGTAGGTATATGTAATATGTATTGACACATTTCTGATTTCGGTCGTGTAGATGCTTGAAATCGGTGCTTACAAGGAGTCAAAGGCAAAATCTGTTGAAGCAACATGAGATAGTGATTTAGATATATCTGATATTTCTTTTGAGGAGCTATTGGCTCAGGAGAAAAAAGATTCTTTCTGGTTCGTGTTCTATCCGATAAACCTCTTGAACTCAAACTCAGTTTATTAGCATGTTATGTTCATGTGCAGGCAAAAGAAGGGGAAACCCAAGTTCGAGTCAGGTTGATTGGTTGATGGCTGGAAAATAGAATTTTAATGATGCATCCGTGCAGAGTTTTTATTGCTTATTTTGGGTTATCTTATAGATTACACATAACTTATATTGCTGATGTAACCTAACTTATAGAATTTTGTTTTACAGAATATTAAAGTTGAAAGTAAATAATATGGTTTTGGTTGAAGCCCGCGTATTACGCGGACATTAACCTAGTTCCATATATAAATTAGCAACTTTTTTGTGCATTAGGAGTTGTACCACAAGCTTGGGGAGTCTTTCAAAAAAAAAACACCTTGATATTTCACTTTCAACCTAAAAGTTTTATCTTTTACATTTTAACCCATTTGAAATTTTTACTTTTAGCTCAAAGTTTTTCATATTTTGTAATTTAACACAACACTTTATTATTTACAACTTTGGTCCCCCATACTTTTTATCTTTCGCAAGTTTTTCGTTTTACATTTCGTTCTAAATTTTGCGAGTTAACATGTTGTAGCGTGCATGTGAGGTTCAACGTTTTTTGCTCTATTTTTTCATATTTGACAGACCCGTCGCAACGCGTCTATTTTTTCCCTTTTGAAAAGTTCGCCGCAACGGGCGGGTCCTAGATCGACTAAGTTATTATTTTATACGTTTTACGTTTCTGTTTAATTTCTTCACTGTAACGGGTGTTCGTGGTTCAACGATTTTAGTCTGCTTTTCGTTTAGTGTAATTTTTACCATTTTATCTATTTTATTTTTACGATGTTGAGAGTCGATGTGGTTGTGGCATTGGTGCTACTTGGCACGGTTTTACGAACGTTTTTAAACTATTAAATTTTTACTAATATTTTGTTTTGGTTTACCCCTATACTTCCTTTACTTAAAAATTATTTTTTACGTGCATATTTTATGTACGAGTATGTATAAATATGATTTGTTCTATATCCCGACGTAAACTTTTTTTATAGACGAGTCAGGTCAAATATAATACGTTTTCGTTTAAAGAAACCATTTTTACGTGTATATTTTTATGTACGTTTTCGTATAAATTCAAGTTGTTATACGTTTCGACGTAAACTTTTTTTGGGAAATGATTCATGTCAAATATAATATGGTTTCGTGTTTATTTTATGTATATTTCGTAAAGTTTGTTTCGAACTGAGTGAAGTCAAATTATGGTCTCTTTTTCTTCATTTTTTTCAAAAGCTCTAATTAATCCCTTTCGATTATATGTGCATATTTTCCTTCATACCCGTTACGTTTTCTATATATGAGTTGGGTCACATATAATACGTTATGATTGTTCGATATGAATATGATTTACTTTACATTTGATCTAATCACAATGCTTATACAGGTTACCTTGAATTCAACTGGATACGTCGAAGTGTGTGTTATCATATGGTTAATGCATCATATAACGTTTGGACTAATCCATTCAATGTTTACGATGTACCCGCGCCGCGTCTTAACCCTAGTTTAATTTGAATTTGAAACTTATTTTTTGTTTGGTTGAAATTTATTTTGGTTTATAATGTATTAGGTTGAATTTATTTTTGATTATGTTTTTATTAACTATTAATTAATAATTTGGACCACTGAATTTTGAAAGTTGTCTATTAAATTTTCCTTTTAAAATCGAGCCAAACCAAGTCAAGTTAAGCCAAACTTGAGCTTTGATTTTCAGCTCGATTTCAAATCCGAACCGAGCCCGAGTTTGCTCTGGCTTGACTCGACTCAGCTCGTGAACAACCACACTGGTTTAAAGCGGTTTGGTCATAATCATGTGAGGAGTTACGAGTCCAAAATGAGAATAACACAAAGCTCATAACCAAACACTCCATATGATTCCCTTTATATATAAGATGACACCCCACCCCCAGTGTTCTTTCTAACATTCGAACTCATCCATTCAACAAATTGATTATTATTATTCCTTTAATCCAACCGGAGAATCAATCAATCAAGATGTCAGGGTTTGCACAGGACTGGGAGCCGGTGGTCATCCGCAAGAAAGCCCCCACCTCCGCCGCTCGTAAGGACGAGAAAGCCGTCAACGCCGCCCGTCGCGCCGGTGCCGAGATCGAGACTGTAAAAAAGGGTTTGTATTCCATTTTTTCACGATTCGATACTCTTATATATGTTTTCCATTAATTTATTTTAATCGGACGCTTCATTCGTCTTGCGGATATGAAGATTATGTGTTTAATTTTTGTAGGACTTGCTTTCTGTTGAGCTAGGGTTTTTGTTTTTACTTATTTTTTGGATTTAGTGTTGCTTATCTACTTGTTGTTCAACAGGTTTAGATAGATGTTTTGTTATATATATATTTGTTGTTGGATTTGTACCTATGGAGTCGGATTTCTTCACTGGTTAGATGAATTTAAAAGTTCTGTTCATGTTTAGGGTTTAACTTTCACGCAAGTATGTGTATGTGATATATGTTTAGGGCCATATTTGGGAAGTTGTTTGATACAGGTAAATTGATTTAGGCTAGTATATTAACTTAAGTTGCTTTGTCATGCTACAATAGTTTTAGATTTTGAACTATCCATAGACATGAGTGATAGAATTTCTTCATTTCATGTGTACATTGCATAGTTGTCAATAACGAATAGCGGACAATAGCGACAAGCTACCTGTATGCTACGTAGCGATAGCGATCAAATAGCGGGCGCTATTTCATGTTTAGCGATGCACTAGAAGAAAATTTTAGAAAAATTTTGTATGTGTATTTTACCAACAAAGTATAAAAAGCTAAAAATTTTACAAAAATCTCGTTATTTACCGCTGTTTGTCGCTACCAGCTATATAGCAATACATGAGCGCTACGCTATTCGCTATAGCGGGCGCTATGCTCGCTATTAATAACTATGGTACATTGCTTAAAGAATTTGTTTTTTTTTTGTTTATTTGTATCGGCTTTTGAGAAAGTATCATGTGTTCTTAAAAAAAAACTTGTTAATATGAGTATTGAAGCCCCTTAAAGGTTGTGGGCTTGATGGAAAAAGCGATTAGTTACACAAAGCTTGCTAAGAATTGTTTGTAGTAGCTGTTTTCTTTGCTTTTGATTTTCTTGAGGTACTTGTACACATTGTATCATGTTTATACAGAGCTAGTTTGTGTTTTTTACTTTTTTATTGGCATGTATGGCTTTTTAACTTGACATGTATTGTTTTGCAGCTGCTGCGGGTTCAAACAAGGCTGCCTCTAGCAGTACTTCTCTGAACACTAGAAAGCTTGATGAAGAGACTGAAAATCTCTCCCGTGAGTGCTTGCGTGCCCCTTTTGATCATTCTTTTATATATTTAATACCCTGCTAAAAGTTTCAATCTATGTCCAGTTTTAATCTAAAGGACATTCGTATCATGCCACCAATAAAATGATAACCATAGGCTGTATCATGCTGCTTATGATGATCATCAGATGTTTGTCTAATGTTTCAATTTGCTGACCTAACAGAATTTTTTTAAAGAATCACCCTCCATACATATGTTATGTGCTTGTTGATATGTCTTTTTATCAGTTTTTGCATTGAAATTTAAAAGTTCAATAATGGATAATACCTTCTTATTGGAACCAAACACCAAACCTACATAAAGAACTTTAATAAAGAAAGATGAAAAGAAGCTAACCAGTGTAATTACTTTATTACCCTTGTTTGTAACAAGATATACCATAATGACAGATGATAAGGTACCGACTGAATTGAAGAAAGCTATCATTCAGGGTCGTACCGAAAAGAAGCTTACTCAAGCTCAACTTGCTCAGGTTAGCATGTCTATTTTTCAAACTCTATATACTTATGGTTATTAGTGGCAGAACCTAACGTTTTTCTGATCGTTGCAGCTGATTAACGAGAAGCCTCAGATAATACAGGAGTATGAATCTGGGAAAGCTATACCAAATCAACAGATTATCACCAAACTGGAAAGGGCCCTTGGTGTGAAACTTAGGGGTAAGAAATAGAGCATTAACGGTTGCAGCTTTACGGGTCCCGTTTTAGTAAAATGGAAGAAAAAATAAAGGAGTGGGGGTGCACAAAACCTTTTGTTTCCTATGATTTGACCACTTCTTTTATGGACATGGATTATGTTATTGTGGATTTTATGTTTGGGTGTTGACAAGTCTTGAGATGCTCTGATGTGTTTAATCATAAATGTTTAATACCATTATGTTTATGTTATATTTTGGTAACATTAGGTGTTTTGATTGTGCATAAGATAACTCTCAAATATGTTGCAGTTTTGGCACCTTAGATATGGTGTTTGCCTTGAATGCAGTTTGTCTTGTCTGCTTGTTTGCAAAAGAACCGGTCGATTACAGAACCACAGTTACAAGTAGGGCTGTAAACGAACCAAACGTTCGGCGAACAGTTCATGAACCGTTTGGCAGGAAGTTCGTTTGTGTTCGTTCGTTTATTAAACAAACGAACACGAACAAGAAATTTCGTTCGTTTAGTTAAATGAACAAACATGAACATAGGTCGTGTTCGTTTGTTTATGTTCGTGAACGTTCGGTAACATGTTCGTTTGTGTTCGATAGTTCATTAGTGTTTTTAGTTTTTATATTTATTTAAATACTTCAAAATTCCGACAAATTAAATAACTAATAAGTGTCGGTGTATTATATATTCTGTTAATGAACGATTGTTTGTGTTCGTTTGTTTCCATTTGTGTTCATGAACATTAGTTTGTGCTCATTTATGTTCGTCAACGTTCGTTACCTAAAATTTACAAACAAACACAAACGAACACGAACAAGTTCATTTCCTTAACAAACGAACACGGACATAAAATCTCGTTCGATAAGTGTTCGTGAACGGTTCGCGAACACATATATTTCTTAACAAACGAACACGAATAAGGTCTTGTTCGTGTTCGTTCGGTTCGTTTACAGCCCTAGTTACAACTTACAAGTAAATATGGGTGCAAACGAGTCGAGCCAACTCGACTGGACTCGAGCTTCGGTTCGAGCTTTGTTAAAGCTCGGCTCGTTTATTATTTGTTAATTAATTTATATCACTTATAATTATCATTATTATTATCTAACATTATATAAATATATATATTTGATAGATTAAATAAAAATGTTATTTTGGCTTGTTTGTTAAACAAGCTTATATTTAGGCTCAGGTTCGAGTCATTTAACAAGATAATTATCTCTCTTTCTTGTCATAGATTACATAACAATAATTACAGGTAAATTAAAAAACTGCATAAACGTTTATGAAACATGCCTTGAATGTGACATTAGGTGGTTATGTATAACTAGATAGCCATCTTCGTTTCTCTTTTCTATCATGAGATATGATCCCGCCCTACATATAAGTTATTACGTTTTCTGTTATAAGGGGACCCGGGACATAAGCGAGTTGGCTAGCGGCTACCCTTATCCGCAACCCAAACACCGCTGCTGGTGGTGCAGGTAGCGGCTGGGTTAGGGACTACCCGATGTTTTTTGTGTGGGAATGCTCTTTTCAAACAGCTATGAAGCCGTTAAAATAATAAATGATTTTTCTTTTTTGTTATTTACATTTAAACCAATTTATTTACCATTCATATTTAAACTAACCCACTTCACATTCTACCCTATTCCAATATCCCTACTATTTTTACTATAAATTTTTCTCTACACCCAATATTTTCTCACCACAATCCATTAACATGGGTGGAGGTTATCTTTTTCCTACCAAATTGGCGGAATCTTCATACTGTCGGCGATAAACACGTTGTTGTTTAAACCCGCAACCTTCAAACTCAACGCCTACAAACCAATCTCCTGTTTCTGAATACTACAGATCATAACATTATGACGATTTTACCGTTGAAGAGTTGAACTTGGCATACGATTATACCGTAGGTCGACTTGAACTTGCGGGCATAAGAATTGGCGAGGCATCTCATCTTGCACCACCAAACCCTCCACCAAGAAACCCGAACCCGACACAAGACGTCCCAACATTGGCCACAGGCTATAAAACTAACCCGGGGGAGGAATATGTAGAAAGATGGGATGAGGATATGCGCTGCCCAACACCCGAAAGTCCGCCTCATCGAAATCCTGATCATAGGTTGGACGGTCGTGACAGTGATCATTCCATCTCTTCGCCTGAATCGTTCTTGGGTGAGTGGGATTAATTATTTTTATTAGTAATGTATTAGTCTAAAATTGTGTGTTAGAACGTTTAATTTTAAGTATTAGGAATGTATTATTTTTTTTATCTTTAGGAATGTATTAATTATTTATGTGTTTAATTATTTTTTATTTATATTTGTAATAGAAAAAGAAAAAAGGAAGAAGGTAAGACGATCTAAGTGGCTAAAGAGGGTAGGAGAGGATAATAGATGGTCTAAATAACATGTCGTAAGAAGATTGGGGAAGGTAGGCTAAAGGGGTTAAACACCCCTTCCCCACTCAGATTACAAGACATAAGACATTTATGTAAAGTTAATTTTGTGCTGAACGCAAGCATCAATTGTGCATGCATCAATTTGACCATTAATTGTAATTCATTTTTTACCATATACACGCATTCAAGCTTTAACCATGTCACATGTAGCTTAGTGGTAGGAGGCTTGGGTTTTCCAATGGAGACTTAAGTTGAATTCTCACTTGGGTCATATTGGGGTGGATATAGACAATGAAGGATTTGGACTAGGCCTTATGTGAGGTTGTCAATTTGATTCCCGAGCCCAACCGGGTTTTTGTCCCACCGTGTGTTATGCTAGAGAGTTCTGCTCTTGTGGTGACACAACGACTGTCAAGCGGCAGCCGGCAGTATGGTTTCCCGGGGGAGCGCCCAATAAAAAGTCAAACTTTGAAGCCAGTGTGTGCCCGGTTTAAACAACATAACATGACCAGAATGGGGCAATACAGGGTTCTCCGATTTATAGAGTGTGATAACAGTATACAAGAAGTTCTCCGTTAAAAAAATATCTTTAACCATATCACGATTTGTTGTATATTCAAGCTTTAACCATATTACAAATTTATTGCGTATATATGAGAAACACCTGTTAGCTATTATGTTCTCACAGTTCTTCATTTGAAATTGATTTTGTATTGAGCGTACATATCAAATATCAATTGCATATGCATCACTTTGACCATCTTAACTGTCATTCATGAAAACAAAAAGAAAATTCATAACCTCCATGTTAACACGGACTCTATTTTAAATTTATGTGTTAAACGCAAGTATCAATTGTCTAACCAACTTAACCATTAACTTGACATTCACAAAAACGAAAAAACACATGCTTGCTTTTAAGTTTTAACCAACACTTACAAGCCCACAAGAAAACAGCCCCACTAAAATTAATGTTCGGTCATGCATATATACATCACATACATCCTAACAAGTAAAACACAGTTTGCAGAATGAGACAAAGAAGTATCTAAAACACAACATGATACGCGTCAACATGCACGATACAACCAACAACACGCACGTTACAACCAACAACACGCATGTAACAAGTCGCACCAAGTTGCACACTACTCGCACGCAAGCTTTGTTCCAAAACTGGTCAGGCAAATAGCAAATGCATGAAAAGCCGACAGCGGCTGCCTGTAATCCATTGTGAACATATCATCACCAACCTTTCCAAACTGAAGTAACACGGTTTCACCGTCACCTTTTCCACCGGGCTGGCTCGGGTCCATTGTTGCTACTAACTGAAAATTTTTCACTGATGCCACCGTCACCCGCCCATGAAAATTCAAACACCAGCATTGCAAGTGTTCGTGCCATCTCGGCGCTTTATTTCTCAATAGAGTTTGACCAGCAGCAACCGACTTTGACTTTGTCAACTTTGGTTCTGTTTCTTGAGGTTCATCAGGCACAGGGTACCTTAAAGAAGACACCATTCTTCTTGGACCTCTAGATTTCAAGAGGTTGAACTTGTAGGATACCTCTCCAATTTCAAAATTGTCAGCTGGCACTTGTGGGCTTATTTGCTTGCTTGTGAATCGCCGCGCACCCTTGCTGCTCGAGTGCTTTGCCCCGTCATGTGGTGGCTGGCTGTCATAGATTGTGAATTTGGTGCCAAGAAAATCCGAGCTGGAGGTTAATAAGAAGAAAACGTTTAACAAAAAAATGATGTGTCATAGATTGTGAATATGTTTAGTACTCACCCACAAGGGAGAATTTATATGATGCTTTACCTTAATTTACCTACATACGCATTGCTTCCTTGAGATAGATCATTGGGATCGAGTGATATTATGTATTCTGTATGAGCACCGTGTCTGTATCTACGTGCTGCCAAGAGAAACTTACCCTTCTCTGTAAATGCTGCCACAAATAGAATTCTAGTTAATAATGTTTAAATTTCAGTGTAGTTTGCTAAAATAGTGACAGGCATATTTTAACCGTAATTAACTTCTATTTTCTTTAGTCGATTGTTCTAGATTAATCCCACCACATCAAATTGAAAGATACGTAGCTCATCATCTCTGGTCAAGGTTTCAAGAAACAAATAAAATCTCCCCAGAAAATACCAATCAATAACGAAAGAAGGAAGCTTAAATGATTGTATTAAGAAGTACTTAGTGGTTATACATTTTGGTATTAAAAAGTAACTAGCAAAGGGCGTTTAGAATGAGTTAATGCCGAAAATAACGATAACATGCCGACCCAATATCATCCTCGTACAACACGGGTCACTAAGAATACCTAACCATATTTTCAAAACACCTGAGAAGCAGAACGCAGTTATTATTCCTGTAATATCAACCTGAAATTTGTGTTCATGAGCTATGCCCAAAGGGAAATATATATTCATAAAGTCACAAAAATGTATTATACAATACACATATATATGTGTGTATGTGCGTATATGAAGTTATTACCAAAACACTTTCAAATAACATGCTCACTAGGAATAGAACTTCTATGCAGCCTTCCGAGACATCTACGATTATGTCGCACAAACGGAACCAAAAGCATAGACGCAAGCAAACACATCACTTGAAACTATATTTAAAAACCATAGTGCACAAATCTCAACTTCTTGCACCTTTCCAGCTTCTACAAATATCAACCACAAAATAGATTTAAGCAAAATGTATACTTACATGAGCTAGCAGCAAGATAAAGGTAGAACATGTTGTTCTTCTTGTTTCTCTTTATAAGACATTGAAGCGGAGTATCCCGTGGACCAGGCTGCAAGGAAACCAAATAACTCGTTAGGCAATCAACAACACCACCACCTTAAACATTAATCCAGCATCTAGTACAGAAATTTAAAACATACATAACACTTTTATCAGTCTACTTTTCAAACACTTCTAGTCTCCTGATCTAGGATCACAAGGTATAACACGGAGACCTAAATAGTTTCCATTAGAACACTATACTCCAATTGTCCTTTCCGTTATGCACTTTCAATCGTCTAAAAGCTACTAGACAGTTCTTTCAAATACTTGTTGCAGTTAAAATACTAACTAGTACTTGATAAGTCTCGATTTCCAGACTTCTAGTACTTAGTTAGCAAAATCAAATACCTAAGCGCGAAACACACCGGAACAATCACAAAACCAGAAACACACAAATCAACATAACCTAAGCAGTTACAGCAATCAAAACCTAACATAACTCCAAAACAAATCAAAATCACCTGCTTTAAACACGCCAGAAACGTGATAACCGGAGGCCTAACCAACTCTTTAACAACCTCTCTCCACTTCTTACACACTATACTCCAATTATCATTTCATTTTCAATAATCTAGAAGCTACTAGACAGTTCGTTCAAATACTTATCACAGTAAAAACACTAATTAGCATCATAAGCCTAAATTTCTAACACTTAATTAACAAAATCAAACACCTAATCTCAAAACACATCATAAATCCAGAAACACACAAATCTACATAACCTAATCAAATATAAATCACACAAATCAAATCAAAACGTAACATAATCAAAATCGCCTCAAACAATACCTGCTTTAAACACGACGGAAACGTGATATTACCGCCGTGAACCGGCGGTTTAACGAGCTCTTTAACAACCTCTCTCCACTTCTTACACACACAACCACAAGCGACGACGTTTCGGCGCAACGGCCACCGGTCCTCGGAGGCTTCAACTCGCTTGATTATCTCTCCAATTAGCTCCGGCAACATGTTAGACCACGAGCCTTCGCCGTTTCCGGTGCCGTCAGGTTCAGATGTGACGTCATCGTTGCCGTAAACGACGGTACAGGCCTCTTGTGATTGAGATTTGAATTGAGCATTATGTAAGGTGATTGATTCGTTGATTGATTTGGATCTGCTGGTGATTCGTCGAGATAAGAATGTTCTTCGTAACGACATCGGTTTTAGAGAGAGAGAGGGGGGGATGAGAGAGAAAGAGGAGAGAACGGTGAAATTGTTTTGAGAGAGATGGATTTGAAGGGGAATGTTAACGTGACGTGGCCGTCAGCGGACCAAAGTTGACAGACTGATTAATTCTGGCTTTTGTTTCTTTGTAGTTTGGAAAAAAAATAAAACACATGAAGTCAGCTGGATTTAACAGGTTTAGGTATGAAAAAAGAAAGAAAAAGGGATATTTTGAGAAAAAGTGTTTTTTTTTTTTATAAGTTAAGATATGGATTAAATTTGAGTTTTAAATATTTGATTTAAACCAATGGCGGAATTATAATATAACGAGGGGTATTACGGGCTACGGCTCAACTCTGTTTTCGTAGTGTAATTTTTTTTTCAGTTTTATATAAAAGATACCCTTAAACAAATACGAGGATACCCCAAAAAAATATGATACTTTAATTTATTAAAATTTCAAATTTTTATAAGCACAAACCTTTTACAATACCAAACTTGTATAATAATTAAGCACAAATTAATTATAATATAATTGAAAGACGCCCAACTGATAAAAATAGTCCAAGCCCCAAAACAATTTTTTTTATTATTGTATAATTGCTCGGTAAAAAATTCTTTTTGGGATACCCCTAAATTAATAGGCTGGGTCAGCCAATTTAAATTGACAAGAGAGAGAGATTTTATGGAGGGAGGTAGGATGGAGAACAAGAGAGCACATTTAATCCATGATTTTTCTTAAAAGTAATTTTTTATACAAGAGTTATTATTACTTTAGAGAAATCTATTTCATGATTCTTAAACTCGTAACTAATAACAAACATCTATTCCTAACTTTTTACACGTTTTTTTTTATTTTTATTTAATATTAGCAATAGGAACACTCAAACTAACTTTTTATTAACTAATAAACAAACATCTATTCCTAACTTTTTACATGTTTTTATTTTTATTTAATATTAGCAATAGGAACACTCAAACAAAACACTTATATATGTATATGTAAGGATAACTAAATTGATAGAAGCATATGCCTCTTAGAGCATGTGTACTGGTCAAGCCTTATAACCTTCATATATGTGTGGTTATACGACACGTGACAAATGTGTAAGAAAGGGGGTTATGTGAGGTTATATAACTTGAGTGTATAGTAGGGTTATACCACTTCAATTACACATATATATGTATGTATATATGTGAGAGAGAGAGAGAGAGAGAGAAACCAAAGATCGTGCCGCTATGCGTATCACGTCTATGCTCCATAACCCCCCCCCCCCCCCCAATAACATCGGGAGGGCGGTGTTACAGGGCGCCATGGGGCTTTAAAGCCCAATATAGCGCTATATAACCCTTCACTACGCATGGCCTTAGAGGAGATGTCAAAGGTTCAATCCTAGACAAGAATTAATATTATAGAATATTAATGTAATAAAGTATTTGCCATTAAAAATATCTATATTTATATGTATCTGGTTTGTTTATATAAATCATAACCAAAATGTGATTTTTTTTTTTAATTTTTGATTGCTCGATAACTTTTAAGTAGTTTTACCTTATGTCTTAAGGAAAAGTAAGAAAATCACAAAGACAACCATTATCCATGATATTATATAATTATGACACGTAACTAATAAGTTTTATATCTACTTTATCTCACATATTAGAATTAAATTACACCATTTTAGGCTAAGAATAATATTTTACGCGAAGCCTCACTTGTGTATTACCGACTAAACGTATCATTTAGGTGACAAAATGAATTCCTAAGCGAATTAGACTTGTGTATGTTTTTTTCTTCGCATTCGCTTTAATAATTAAGGCATTAAGTTTAAAAGCAATGACCATCACTAATTCGTTTTAAACACATACTGAGAGAGAGCTTTGAGTATTTGTTGTTTGTAGCTGATGCTTATGATCCAGTCATTTCAATGGTTTGTATAATCATAAAAGTAGTCGTTGTTCGTGGTTATACAAGTGGTGCAACGTTATTCATTAGTAAAAGGTAAGAGCAAGATCGGTTATCACACCCGATAGAAAAAGGGTCAAGTGTATGCGACTAGTATGATGATAGAATTGCAGTGGTTAAATCTGACGAATCCTCCTTACTAACCAGATCATCTTCGTATTACAATGTTTACAGAGGATTGAGTTTTTCTTCCTCAATACCTTATTAGCCGCACCATACATTCTTGCCTTCAAGTAAGTTGATACCGCCTACATGTGATGATCACTTTATTGATTTAGCTACAAATATTACAATATAATGCAAAATTTGCAACCCACCATGCTAGTTTGTAATACATTTTATTCTAAATAGAAAGAACCATTTTGGAAGAAGATTGAAACAAAAAAAATCAATTTGGTTGGAATTTGTAATTGTCAAGTTGAAGAGCCTAAATCTTTATTACACTGTATAATTTGGAGTAAATTAGATAAATGCTCCCGGTGGCAAGGCAATATTACGGATTTAGTCACTTCTTTAAAGAATTACGGTTCGTTCCTTATTGTTTGTCCATTTGGTCCTTTCCATTGCCAAGCGTTGAAAAATCTATTAAATTCATGTATGATAATTAGTATTCCCTTCACCTGAAAAACAAAAATATAAAAAAAAGTTATAAAAACTGCAAATACCCTTAGGGTTCTTCATCTTTTTTTTTTCGTATCCCCTCACCTAACTGGTTTAGTCACTCCATCACAATTGATTTTTAAGTTTTTTTAATTTTTTGATTTTTTTTAATTTTTTAATTTTTTACGTTTCCTTAAGTTTTTTTTTATTTTTTAACATTTTTTATTTTTTACATTTTTTATTTTTTTAGTTGTTTTTTATTTTTCTGAATTTTTTGATTTTTTTTTTGTGATTTTTTATTTTTTGGATTTTTTTTTAATTTTTTATATTTTTTTTAGTTTTCTGATTCTTTAACATTTTTTTTATTTTTTTACATTTTTTAAAATTTTTTAGTTGTTTTTTATTTTTCTGATTTTTTTGGGATTTTTAAGTTTTTTTTAATTTTTTTGGATTTTTTAATTTTTTTCTTTTTTTTTTAGTTTTTTTATTTTTAACATTGTTTTATTTTTTACATTTTTTAAAAAAAAATTCAGTTGTTTTTTATTTTTTTTATTTTGTTGGGGATTTTTACTTTTTCTGATTTTATTTTTTTTATTTTTTTTACATTTTTTTTTATTTTTCTGAATTTTTCATTATTTTTTTGGGGATTTTATTTTTTTATATTTTGGATTTTTTTAATTTTTAATTTTTCTGATTTTTTTAATTATTTAGATTTTTTTTAGTTTTTTTGATTTTTTTTTTTTTGTGAAGTCAACGTCTATGAACACTCGAATAGGACGAAGAATCTGACTGTGATGCTGTTTTAGAGTTACCTATTTACCTAGCGTAATATCGATTCTGACCCACGAATTATTTTAAATAAATATCTTACAACCCATCCTGACTCATTATTAATTATTTCCCTACCCATCCTGACTCATCTTCCTTTTTAAAATGACCCAAAATAACCCAAATAAGTTTTTATTGCCAGGCCTAGGCCTAGTACTTACCCTAGAGTGATCCTTCCTCCCTTAGTACATGTTTACTTGTTTTGTCATTTTTATACCTATCTATTGAAAATTATACCATTGGTACTAACTTTTACAAATTGTTTCACCATTAGTACATGTGGGGGTGTGGGTAAAAAATTTGTAGAATTAATTACATGATTAGTACTTATAGGGTACTAGTGGTGAAACAATTTGTAAAGTTAATACCAATGATGTAATATTCAATAAATAGATATGAAAATCACAAATAAGTAAACCACATGTACTAATCATGTAATTAATTTTATTTTTTGTTACAAAATAATATATCAATTCATACAATATAATAATGTCGATGAAATTAAGTGAGTTGCAAAAGTCGTCCGACGACTGTTTCTTACCTTTGTGGCATTTAATGAGTTGCAAGTTTATTTATCTCATTACAATTTAATGGATTATACGACTTTCAAGTGAGTTATAAAAGTCTTTGATGTCAACTCCTGTTAAATGAGAAGCAAACATGTTAACGAGACAACGAGCTAAGAATAAAGGGTATGGGGACCGGCCTTGACCCGGCGAGGCCCGGCGCCACACCCCCACACCGCCCCCCTTCTCCTTGTCCCGGCTTCTCCGTCTCCCCAAGGCCGCTGACGACGGGCCACCTCCTCTCACAAAAACCTATACATAAAGGGGTTCATCCCCCACCCCCTAAGTCCATCCCCTTTAGGCTCCGCTTACGTGGCGGTGACGTGACGGCCCATCCCCTTGGGGATGAGGCTCTCCATACCCTCCAGCCTAATCAACTATTTGTCAAAGGTCAAATCTGGTAAATATTAAATAATAGGTTAGAACCCCGTGTATTACACGAGTTGCATAAATATAATTTTATTTAATAAATAACAAAAATATATATCTTTAAAAAAACTCGTAGATTGCACGTGCTAAATAAAATATAATGTCATACGTTAACACAAAAGGTCATCAAAATTATATAATACTCTAATTATTAACATTTCTCAGCTTCATGGTTTGTAATATGTGCATTATGAGTTTTATTGGTTGTTGTGTGTTGTGCTTGTACATTATCTGTAGATTTTTTGTATGCGTTTTCATCTTTGTAGGCTTTTAGAAGCCTTATCTGTTCATATTCTTTCATCTTCAATTTCTTACTCACCTTTCTACACATCGGTCTTTCTTCTCGACTCTTTCTCCGGCAACTGTGTCGTTCCTATGGCAGGGATTCAAGAGAGGGAAACAGAGAGAAAGACGGGTATGGTCCGTCTACGGTGGCGGCGGAAGGTGATTATGATGACTTGGCCCTCATCCGAACCTCGATGGCTGCGACTGTGTTGTTTTTGAACAACGGCCCGGTGGGGGCTAGGGTCCTACTATATTGGGTTTTAAAGTATTTCTGATATAAAATCGATGATGATGATCCAGTTTTCATTTGAGATTGATGATGGGGTAAACCATACCTGAACCCTAAATGCTTATGTTTTTACTTTTTTTTTTAGCTTTTACATGTTTTGGTTGAAGCTATGATGGTTTCATACGCTTCTTGGAGTATAAGTAACGGTGGTGACAGTATGACGGTGTTGATTCATGTGAAATAATGTTGGAGTTGGGGGTACCGATTTCATGTTGTTTATGTGCTTTTTGGTTGGTTAAGTTTGTTTAGTGCGGTTCTGCTTTTTCATGGGTGGGATAACTTTGGGTCGCACCACGTGCAGATTCGCCGGGGGGGGGGGGGGGGGATTCCCCCGGAGCGGCAAGGAGGGTGGCGGCGACGTGGAGCGGCATCGTTTGATTGTGCTTACGACGGCCGACTTTAGCTATTGAGTGGTTTAATAATGTCGCGGTTTGGAGGATTGTTATTAATTTGACCTCATTTGAAAAGATTTTGGGATAAAGATTGTGGTTTTGATGTGGGTTTTGTTTGGGATTAAGGATTGACGAATACCAAGAAGTTTGGATTGTATAGAAATGGCGAAAGATATTAATTTTTTTTGATAAAATTGTAAATGAGAGATGTAGATGAGATGTAAAACAAAATGAACTTGTGCAACAGCCGATTGCCGCCATCCCGGATGTCTTGGCAACCATTATAAGGAAAAAAGATGTTTTGTTGTTCTGCCTATTTTCTGAAAGACTCCACCAAGGTTGGGCTTACAAAGATCAATAACGAATTCAAGGTATGTTCTGATGCTAATATGATATATTTTCTGACCTTTCATTATTTGATTTTAGGAAGGACATGGTAACTTATTCCTAGCAAATTTGTCACTTGATATTGAATATATAAACTTTAAATCTCAGGAGATTGCCATTTTGAGTTGATGCTACTCGAAAAGATGTTTTCTGATCAAATATGAAGGATTTGTAATCATTTTGATATAAGAACACCAGTTTTGGGTTAAGTAACATGTGCTTGAATTTTAGCTTAAACAGTTGCTATAGCGCATTCATCGATATTGACTGAATTCCTATCGGTTTTTGGGACTTTAGTTGCTTGTCAAAGAAACAGCTATTGGATTATTTGTTTTCAACATGTGTTTATTAGTGTACACAATTATTGATATACATATAACATTGTCGTTATAGTTACTACTTACTACAAAGTATGATCCGGAGGTTAATTATAACTGGAGTTTGCAACTCTGATCGATTACACGTTGTTGACAGGTGGTCAATTTCTTTGCCCGTGGCGCAACGCGCGCGGGGCACTTTCTAGTTTATTTTTTAAAAATGAACATTGTTGTACTATTTAGTTATTTATTATAACATTTTACTTTGTCTTTTTATTTTGCATAAATGTAATTTTATATAATAAATAATAAAAAAGATATATCTTTAAAAAAACTCATATTTTGCACGTGTTAAATAAAATATAATGTCATATGTTAAAACATACAGTCGTCAAGATTTATCTTTTAAAATGAACTTTGATGTACCATTTACTTATTATTACATTTTACTTTGTTTTTTATTTATTATTAAGTTAAAATTACACATGTATTACATGGGGTTGAATCCTGTTTTTATGATACATTCAAATTATGGGATACAATTATTTTAGTTAGTTTTAGACACTTTCATGCTTATTTGTTTATTTCATTCATAAAACACTCGTCTCAAAGTTGTATTCAAGAGAGTTTACGATACAAAAAGACGGAGATCGATCCCCACGTTTTATATATTTCAGCACTTTTATCGAGAATGAAATTCTCTTTGAATAAAGTATAGAATTGTTATATTTAAAAACGGTGTTCTTTCTGCATGTTGATGCAATGTGCGATAAATGATAGGTTTAAACCAATTATAACAGTATGCCTAACATTACAAAGGTGAAACTAAGTTGTCTAGATTTGACATTTGAAAGAATTGTGCAATTATAATAGTGAGTCCAAATTGTTATAGTGATGCGTCTAAAAACACTTATAATTTGATAGAAGCATATGCCCGACATGGAATAACTATTTAATAAAAGTGAAAAAAAAAACAATAATACAAGTATTAAATATATATCAAACGAGAACCTTTGATTCCTAATTTACCATAATTTCAAGGCGAACTGGAAATAAATAATCCCACCTAACTCAATTTGGCCGATAATAATCCCAAGTCAGTTATTGGCCGATAATAATCCGAACTGGTCAATTTTTTTTGTATAATAGTCCGCCGTTAAAATAGCTTAACGGAGTTAAGTTTTTTTCCGAATTACAAACCGATGTTTTAGGGCTTTTGATCAGAACGAGGATACGAGTCGATTGATGTAAAACTTACCTGGAAATTGTGCTCGAAATGGCTTGATTTTTCTTAATTGGAAGTTTAAACACCCAAATTGAAGCACCCTTCTTCGTGGGTTGGGACAGTATTTCGAGGTAAGTTTTACATCAATCGACCCGTATCCTCGTTCTGATCAAAATCCCTAAAACATCGGTTTGTAATTCGGAAAAAAAACTTAACTTTGTTAAGCTATTTTAACGGCGGACTATTTTACAAAAAAAATGATCAGTTTGGATTATTATCGACCAATAACTGACTTCGATTATTATCAGCCAAATTGAGTTAGGTGGGATTATTTATTTCCAATTTGCCTAATTTCAATCACCGAACTCGAAAGTATATATATCTACTCATAATAAAAAACAAACTTTTATGCTTATTTAAAGTTTTGTTTAAAATAGTTTATAAAAAGCAAATATTTATTCTTATCTAATTTTTTTATTTAAAATTATTATTATTTAATATGATTATAATAAAAACAAACAACGGTGCTTCAATTCGGGTGTTTAAACTTCCAATTAACAAAAATCAAGCCATTTCGAGCATAATTTCCAGGTAAGTTTTACATCAATCGACTCGTATCCTCGTTCTGATCAAAAGCCTTAAAATATCGGTTTATAATTCGGAAAAAAAAAAAGTTAACTCCGTTAAGCTATTTTAACGGCAGACTATTATACAAAAAGAATTTGACCAGTTCGGATTATTATCGGCCAATATCTGACTTAGGATTATTATCAGCCAAATTGAGTTAGGGGGGATTATTTTTTTCCAATTTGCCTAATTTCAATCACCGAACTCGAAAGTATATATATCTACTCATAATAAAAACAAATTTTTATGCTTATTTAAAATTTTGTTTAAAATTGTTTATAAAAAACAAATATTTGTTCTTATCTGATTTTTTTATTTAATTATTATTATTTAACTAGGTTATAACCCCGTGTATTACACGGGTTGAATAAATGAATTTTATATACCAAATAATAAAACATTATCTTTTTAAAAGCCTCATTTATTGAACGGGTTGAAGAAATGTAAGTTTATATATTAAATAATAAAATAAGTTATATCTATAAGAACCATATGTATTGTACGGGTTGAATAAATGTAATATTATATACCAAATAATAAAAAAAAATATATCTTTAAAGCCATTGTATTACACGGGTTGAATAAATTTAACATTGTTTACCAAATTATAAAAAGTTATATTTTAAAAAACCCCCGTTTATTACATGGGTTGAATAAATATGATTTTATATACCAAATAAAAAAATGTATTTAAAAAAACTAACGAATTTTTTTATATATTTAAAGTAGGATAAGATTGAATATTAATCTGAACTAACGGATTTTCTTACATTTAAAGTATGATAAGATTGAATATTAATCTTTATTTATTTAGTTAATATAAGATTGAAAAATCATATGATTGAATCCGTGGGAGGTTGTATTATGATAAATCAGTTAACCGTACTGAATGATAAAGATAACAGTGATTGTTGAACAAATTAATTAATCGAATTTAACAGAAAGATTTGTGATGTTAGGCGGATTTTTTTTTAATTATTTGAAAGTTAATATCAACTTTGGAATTCGTATGAATTCTTATTAGATTTGATTAAATATTATTGATAATAAAAATTTGTATTAGATTAGATTTTAGATTTGACTAAATATTATTAATAATAAGAATTTGTATTAATTTAGATTAAATGAGAGAATGACAAGTGTCCCAAAACAGGTTTCTTTTATTATATAGTATAGATATGATCATAATAAAAACAAACGTTTATCCTTATCTAAATATTTATTCTTATCTAATATTTTGTTTAAATTTATTATTATTATTATTTAATATGAGAGATAAATAGGAAAATAAGGTAAGAAAGCATCAGAAAATAACACGTGTTCAAAATAGATTTTTATTTATTTGTATAGGAAGATTTATATTAAATTTTATAAAAGAAATGACAAAGTTATTTAATATCTACAGAAAACGACACATAAAGGTCAATCTCCACAACATCTAGCCTTGAGAGTTTGAATCGTTTGATAGTTTATCTATTAGCGGTCAAGAGGAATTACCTCTTGTAGGGAGATCAAGGTTCAATCCTAAGGATGAGATGTAATTTAGTATAGTATGATGGGAAAATAAGCTTAATTGTTTAAAAAAAAAGTTTGATAAATTTAATTATTTATTGTAATGATTCAATTATTTTGATGGTAACACGTGATAACTTGTACATTCAATTGGTATAATTCATCTGAAATTAATTAAAAAATATCATTCAATTGGTATAATTCATCTGAAATTAACTAAAAAATATTTAGTTTGAGAAATAACATATAAATTTAACAATTTATAAAAATCAACAATATTTTCTCATTTACTCCTCAACTATATGCATAAAATGTCAACTGATGACGATAAAGAGAAACATATATCGAGTTTTTATTAGATACAAACCTTGTTAATATGAATTCAATCCTAAATGAGATAAATTAATAGAAAAACAGCCCCTAAATGAAATCTATCCGAGATTAATCTACGTTAGTAGTCCTAAATGAGAACTACTTGAAATTGGTGTAAATTAATTTAGTTTCGAACGAACGAAAGCTAAAAACTTATGGGTAGCAACCAAACTAATGATAAAATATTAAAACATACATATAGTATGTCTGTATGTGTGTATAGCCAATGATCTCTAGATTAAGTGGTGGAATGTTTGCATTTCTCTTGAGAGATGCAGGTTTAACTCTCACTTGGTGCAGATTGAGGCACTGGTGGGCAGTGATAGGAGACCCAAGGAAACCTGGGTTGGATCCTTGAGCTAAACGAGTTTTACCGGTAATTTCATCGTCGTGCCTACGGGCGGGTTACCGGGTTTTTCCCGGAATTGACGGTGGACTTGGGTTACTTCCGGAGTACTCCGTTTGTCCAATAGATGTTCTGAAAATGCTCAGAATTGATTTTGTTGGCCATTAAAAAAAGTATATGCGTGTATATACCCCCACACATACATATATGCATAATAAAAGAAGATAAAAGATTACCTCATTTAGGGGTGCAAACGAGCCGAGCTTGAGCTTCAGCTCGTTTAAGTTATGAAGGCTCGAGCTCGGCTCGTAGATAGTTTTTCAAGCTCGAGCTCGACTCGTTTAATACTTATAAATTAATTTATATTAAATATAATTACTATTTTATATATAATTTAGTTATTTTTTCATAATATTATAAATGGTATTTATTTATTATTGTTTAGATATATGTTTAATATATATAATTTAGTTATATTTTCATGATATTATAAATAGTATTTATTTATTATTGTTTAGATATATGTTTAATATATTAATTAAAAATTGTATAATTAGTGGGCTTGTGAGTCGGCTCGAGCTTGTGAGCTTAAACGAGCCCGAGCCTGAGCATGAGCCCAAGCCTAAAAACAAGCTCGGGCCGGGCTTGTTTCCTAAACGAGCTTGTTTTTAGGCTTGGGCTCATGCTCAGGCTCGGGCTCGTTTAAGCTCGGCTCGTTTCGAGCTTTTTTACGAGCCGAGCTCGAGTAGCTCTCGAGCTCATTTGCACCCCTAACCTCATTCATTGACCTACTTGTCTGAATTAAATGACCTGCTTGTTAAATGATCTAATGACGAAGATTGACCATGGAAAGTATTTTTAAATATACTATTTTTAAACGAGGTTGGCTAAATGCACCCTCATTTTTACTTTTTATACATCCTTTTTTAAAAATATCATTTTTATAATTTTTCAAATTCCACCCTTTACTTTTTATATATTATCTATTGCTGTATATTGTTTATATAAAAATAGAATGTGCTTAAGTGCACTCCTTTTATATTTCGTTCTAATTATTTAAAGTTAAACAATATGAAAGGTATATTATATGTCGAACTGGCAACTAAATTCCGTTTACCTCACTTTGTAAATGATTAAAAGAAACAGATGAATTGAATTTGTTGACCTCACTTTTATATCAAACTGGATCTATAAACAATATACATCAAAACAAAAATATAATTCATAATAAATAAGTGAAGAAAATCATGAATTGAATTGAAATATAACTTTTATGAATCGATACTTCAAAAAAAAAAAAAAACATTAAGAATATGATGAGTTCCTTATGTTTAAAACAAATGAGTAACACACTAAAAAACAAATGAAGGTTAACCAAAACAAATTAAAGCTAAGATTTAACAAAAACAAATAAAGTTTGACTGAAACAAAGTACTAACTGAAGTTTAACCAACATATTGTACAGTTCGGTCTGGATTATGATTTTTTGGCTCCTTATACCAGTTTATACAAATGACAACTGAAGTTTAACCAACATATTGTACAGTTCAGTCGGATTACCGATTTTTTAGCTCATTAACCCCCGCTTTGCGGGTGCGGGGGCCGTAAAACCATGCCAAGCAGTAGTAACCAAACGACAACCAAAATTTAGAAAATTGTAAAACAAAAACACAAATTTATATCGTCACGTGACGTAAATGTTGACAAAGATAAACTTGAACTTATACTATTAGCTGACGTAAAATGTAGCCAGACTTGGATTTATAAAGAAAACTTTAACTCAAAAGACCCAAAAGAAAAGACAAATTTTTTAGTTCCAAAAACAAAGTATATAAGCATGAGGATTAATAATGTAAACTTACTATAAAACAAAAACAAAACAAAAAAGATAAAAATAAAACAATCTGATCACTGTTCCAAAAACAAAGTATATAAGCATGATGACTGAAAATGTAAACTTACTATAAAACAAAAACCAAAAAAGAATAAAAAATAATCTGATCGATGTTCTTATGCGGTGACAAAGAAAATGAAATTGGAGTAATGGCACTATTGTAATTATGTCAAAAATGATGGTTTTTATTGTTACCGTAGACAAGAGTCTACTCTAATCTATCTACTATAATAAAAGAAATCAAGTTTTGGATACGTGTCATTCATTGAAGGTATCATCAAATCTATACTTATTTTATATTAATTAAAAAATAAATAATAAATTATATTAAATCTTATTATACTTTTCATAAAATATTATCCTCAAATCTAAATTGTTAATTTAATATACTTTTAAAACAAATACATCTCTTTCCTACTTATCTTATATTAAATATATAAATAATAAATTAATATTAAATGTTATCCTAATTTATTAAAAAATATTTTTTTTTATTATTTGGTATACAAAATTATATTTATTCAACTCGTGTTAAACGCGGGGTTTTTAAAAAATATAATTTTTTTATTATTTACTGTACAAAGTTACATTTATATAACCAGTGTAATACACAAAGTTTTTAAAGATATAACTTTTTATCATTTGATTTGCTATGTAAAATTAGATTTATTCAACATGTGTAATACACAGGGTTTTTTAAGGATATAATTTTTTTATTATTTGGTAGATTTTTCAATCCGGCTATACATGGGTTTTTAAAAGATATGGCGTTTTTAGTATTTAATATACAAAATTACATTTATTTAATTTATAACTCTTTTCAGATCTATTCAACACGTGTAATATACGGGGTTTTTGGATGTAAGTTTTTATTATTTGGTAGATTTATTCAACCCGATTATACACGAGTTTTTTAAAGATACGACGTTTCTAGTATTTAGTATACAAAATTACATTTATTTAATCTGTGTAATACATATGGTTTTCAAAGATATAATTTTTTTATTATTTGATATATAAAATTACATTTATTTAACCCGTACAATATACCGGGTTCATAAAGATATAACTTTTTATTATTTAATATATAAAATTACATTTATTCAATCCCTGTAATACACGAGGTTCTAACCTAGTTTTTACATATAGTAATATGTAAAAACAATAAAGTTCAACAAATTTTGAGTGGTTTTATAAAAATAGAAAATTTCTATAAAAACTTGGAGCTTTTTTAAAATACAATATATATATATATATATATTTATAAAAACCATGAACTTTTTATATGTAATTATTGATGTTATTATAAAAGTTCGATCACTTTCAGAAGGAAGATTTGTTTATAATATATATAAACTAGGTAAGAACCCCGTGTTACATGAGTTGAATAAATGTAATTTTATATACTAAATAATATAAAAATATATATATATCTTTAAAAATCTCGTTTATTACACGGGTTGAATAAATGTAATTTTGTATAGTAAAAAATAAAAATGTTATATCTTTATAAAACCTCGTTTATTACACGGGTTATGTGAATCTAACAAAAATTTATATCTTTAAGAAAACTAACGGATATATTCGATATACGATGGATGGGGTGATTGCGGTGATGGTTCTTATAAATATCACGTAAACATAGTGATTACCGTATTTGAGTTGAGAGTTGAACATGAAAATAAAAGTATAGAACCACTAAACATGATTAATATTTTTGTTTACCCCTTATAAACACTTTTGAAATAGGTTCTACCCTTAACTACTTTAGTTTAATAAAATAAATAAATCATTTACATTATATTAAGTTATATTTAGCGTACTTCTTTTTTTAATTTAGGACAAATAATTTTGAAATCTGATAAATATTTTAAAATATTAGATTATCTTCTATACGAATTGTTTAAATTAAATTTTATAATTATCTTCTAATTGATATTAATTATCTATAAAAAATAGATGGTTTCAATGAATGACATATGTCCTCTCATTGGTTTCTTTTATTATATAGTATAGATATTTTTTTTGCATTAAAATATTTTAAAATATTTGTATATATATCTTTTAAAGTTTGCCAAAACGGTAAACCTAAGTGTACATTTTTCCTTCTCAATTTCTCCTAAAATTTAAAAATAAAATATCTCAACCTTTATGAAATTTAAACCATAACCTTTTCCTTAGCAAATATCAACTCTTTTTACAAGTAATGCTATTAATTTTGGTAAACTAATTTAGGGTGGAAGGGACCCCTTCGGTGACCCCTTCGGTGACCCATGTTTGCCGCACAGTGAGGGGCCACCACCCTCAAATCAGTGAGCGGGGAGTGCGGGATGCGGTGAGTATTCACCGAATGTGGGAAGAGAAGAAAGAGAGGAGAGAGAGGGGTTAATGGTGGGCCCCAACCCCTTTCAACCAATCACACGTTTATTTTTTATTTTTTATTTTTAAATTGTTTACCACTCTCCATGTGCTTGAGCACCCCTAACGATTGAGTGCAAAATGGGAAGTGAAATGGGAGGTTGACATTGCATGATATTATTGGTTAGGGGAAAAGTTTACCACTTCTCATTTGGGGAGCACTCCTTCCACCCTTAGACAATCACCAACGCATGCATGTGGAAGAAATCCATGACCCACATGGAAAAGGGAAGATAGACAAGTCTAACTTGACATAGAGGAGACATTTCGTCCATGCAGGCCAGTCCGTTAGGCTTATTAATCTAGACGAAGGCCTAGGGCCACAAAGAAAGGGCCTTCAATTTTTTATTTTCGTATATTAACTTGTTTTTAGCCCATTTAAACAATGTTTCTAGGCCCATGATTTAGAATTTTACTTTAGGAGTCCAAATTGTCCGCACACGCTTCATTTTAGAATCCAAAAGAAGCGTCGCAACACACCAACCCTCGTTAGTTGCGATGTCTTTTGAGTAACCAATGTGAAATTGATTGCAGATTGAGCGAACTTAGGGCTGACATCGGGGAAAATCATTGTTATGGATATCCAATGTCTCAAATCTCAATCTCAATAGGGCCCCGACTTTGTAGTTCGCTTAAGGCCTCCAAGCACATTGGAACGACCCTGCGTCCATGAAGATGGTAGCAATTGAAATGGTCTAAACAATTGTTAAATATATTAACACCTTGTTTTTGAACGGCAAATTTGGATCATCGATGGACCACTGGAGTATCATCGTGTCACCAGCGGAACCACCCGATCATATCCATCTCCATTAGACAATAATGCATATACATTAATCAATTCAGGGGGAAACCCAATAAATATAAGAAAAAACCCCCAGTTTGAAAATCAAACTCAATAAATATATTAACAACTTGAAATCTATATCTATACTATATAATAAAAGAAACCATGTGAGGGACACATGGCGCTAAATGATGCGGTCTTAATTATTTTTCTAAATATTTATTATGGAAAGTCAATTATTGATAATATTAAGTTTAAAATTTAAAATTTGTAGAAGAGATTTTAATGATAAAGCAAAGATAACTGATAATAATATATTAATTATTATAATCATATATTAATTATTAAAATCTAAAAAAATATATTAGCGTTTTAAATATTTATAGAGATAAAGATTTTATTTAATTGGTAGTTTTAATTGTTTTAATATTTTGATGATAAGGATAACTAATAATCACATATTAAAATAAAAAAAATTATTTTAATCAACTGTTTCGTTAAAAGAATTTATTCAGTACGTACATATATATGTTTTATACACGTGGTATATTTAGAATCCTACTTCTAACCTAAAAATAAATAAAAAACAAAGTAAAATGTTATAAACCATGTAATACACAACTCTCTAACCTAATAAAAAATAAAGTGAGATGTTACAATAAGTAAATAGTACTTCAAAGTTCATTTTGTTAGAAAACACATCTTGATGACTAAATGTGTTAACGGATTACATTATTCGTGTAAGACACGTGTTTATTCAGATCGTTCAATACACGAGTTTTAAAAGATGTAACTATTTTATTACTTAGTATATAAAATTATATTTATTCAAACTGTGTAATACACAGGGTTCTAACCTAGTAGCTATATATGAGAAATACAAATATAATTTATATACCATAACTTTAAACAATCTGTTAAAATAAAAAACCTTGAAATAGTTCAATATGAGAAATAGTGAAATACAAATAATTTAATAATTTATATGACCATAAAAAGGGTAATTTACACTTTTCGTCTTTTATGTTTGTAACATATTGCAATGGATAGCCTTTAACATCAATAATTACAGCCATGGTTCTTTGTTTGGAAAACTCGTTACTGCGTACATCCTTTAGCCATAACCTGGTTAAAATTTTCAATTAAATATTGCATGTGCCTTGCACACGAGGGTATGTTAGTAATTTTCTTTCTGTATATAAAAGATCTTTTTTTTCTTTCATTTTCACAGCCACACATGACCCCGAACCTTATCCTCTTTCTCTTTCTTCTCTCTCACATTCCATAATAATCAAATCACCTACAACTTCAACAAAACCCTAAAAGTTCATCACAAACATGGGGTCCACTTCAACAATCTACACAAATTCTTTTAACACCATCGCAACTATCGCTGATAGAGTCGTTCTACAGCTTCTTACACAGAACAACTTCAACAACGCCGATGATATCTTCACTTTCACCGACGATAATGACAATAATACCGGCAATGGTAACGTAAGCACAATTCCTCACACAGAAACGGTGAATCTGATTGAAGATGAAAACGAACAGGAGGTCGAGTTTCCTGTTATGTATACAAACTCTAATCTGTTCCAGATTTCATCGGAATTCGTCTTCGGCGATCAAATCTCGCCGCGATATCCGCTTTTTGATCGGAATTTGCTGACGTTAGACATAGATCTAGATATATGTAACGACGTTGATAGTTTGAAGACGGAATCTAAATCTAAACCTAAACCGTCAGACGGAGATATTAATCTTCGTAACGGCGTTAATACTTCGAAGATGGAAGTCGATAACGGCGTTAATACTTTGAAAACGGAATATAAACAGCCTCTGGCGAAACAGTTATCGCTGATGAAACTATTTGTGTAGATTGTTGAAGTTTCACTTAAACAACGTTGGTTGTTACGGAGGTTGAGGTGGGGTGATGGTTTCCCGAGAGAGAAGAGACTTGGCACTGGCGGCATTGTGGGGTGGCGCTGCCGCCGTGGCTCCGCCACAAGGGTGGTGGTGGCTGGCCGTTTTCTAGAGAGAGACATGAGAGAGAAGAAGGAGAACTGGGATAAGGTTGTGTGGCTGTGAAAATGAAAGAAAAAAAAAAGATCTTTTATATACAGAAAGGGAAATTACTAACATACTCTCATGTGCAAGGCACATGCAATATTTAACTGAAATTTTTAACCAGGTTATGGCTAAAAGACGTAGGGCGTAACGAGTTTTCCAAATGAATGACCGTTACTGTAATTATTAAAGTTAAAGGCTATCAATTGCAATCTGGTACAAACATAAAGGACGAAAAGTATAACTTACCCTAAAAAGAAAAAAATAGAAAAAATTGAGATAGTTATGAATTTCAATGAGTTACCCTTATTTCATTGAACAACCCAAAATGCAGTTAATATCAACTACATTAAATAAGGGTCCTAATACTAACACATGGTAAAAACTTATTTACATGTGGCACCTGAGGGAAAATCCACAGTCATCTAACACATCTAACACCGTGCTGCTTTGGATTGCTTATCAAATTTCGTGACGAAATTTCTTTCAAGTTGGGGATGACGTGACAACCCGAGATTTCAAGCTCTTTTCTATACACGTCACTTGCTTCGCAATCCTGTTTTACAAATAATTGTACATGGTGCTGTGTGTAGTTGTTAGAATAATAAATGTTATTGTGTATGTGAAACGTTGAGTGTAGTTTAAGGTTTTTTGCCACAAGTCTTACCCGACGAAAGATAGGGTTTTTCGCCACACGTAACCTCGACGAAAAATGGACTTTCGTCGAGAGTGGTCCTTCGCCAAAAGAAAAGGGGCTTCTGCCCAAATTACTTGAGGCCCAGTAGTTACGGCATAATTCCTTATTAACGTAACAAACCCTAAGGTTATTCCTCTCTTTCCTGTTCGACGACGGTTTTGTTTCCCTCGAGGCTCTCTATTCTTCAAGCACATCTCTTTTATCCTCATGTCTTCTCGGGTGATCTTGCATAATCGGTTACTGTCTAACGTTGTTAATCATTGAATTACTGATGTGGTGATGTTATGTGATTTAGGGTTTTATAGTAATACTGTGAATTTAGAATGTGCATGATTTCGTGATGTGTTTTAGATTATGTCCCTGCCTGACAATCGAGATTAAAATGCATATGATAATAGGATTCTTGGCATATCAAACTGTTAAATTGTCGTGACACTGCATGGTGTGTAACTAGACCTTGGGTTTATTAGAATCATGATTCTGTTCATAAGTTTTAGATGATGATTGATCGAACTTGAAGGATGACTATGATGGTGGTTTTGTTAAACGGCTGAACTAGGGATTTCATGAATGCAAATAATTGTTGTTTATGAATATGATGAACTAGGGTTCTTGATTAGGATTGAAAAGTGTTGCTTGATCTGTTTTGGAAATCGTCCATCTGTTAGAAACTGTTACAACTTGAATTGAGGGATCTGTAACGGACTGTTTGTGCAGCGCCGAAGGACATCACGACGAAAGACATGGTCTTTCGTCATGTCTTTCGTTGATTGGACTGCGATGAAACATTTAGGGTCCTTCGTCACATGCAGAACAGTCTTTCGCCGTAGGGTCTTTCACCATAGAGTCTTTCGTCATTAGGGTCTTTCGCCATGAAGGCATTCCACGAAAAAACCGGTCTTTCGTGGAGTTGCTGCAAATGTGTAAATGGACTGAATAGTTGAACAATGTTGATGCATGTAATGATGAATAGTCATGTTTAGACAACTACGTGTATTTCATGTTATCAATAGCAATTAGAAATGAGGAACTGGCTTGACTCGTGTAAATAGCGAATTCATTGTTATATGTTAAATATATGACTTGCACATGGGATGTGGATTTATATGAAAACCAAGTACTTGCTACATATTCTCAGTGATCTTTGTGATAGATGCAAACTGTGTGAGATAAATCACTTGATTGATTGTGAAACTGATGTTAGTGGTAACCATTGCTGGGAACATGAACTTGTGCTATAAACATGAATGAAATCCAAACATTTGTTATGTATGGCATTACGTGTGACTTGTTGAATACGTGAAGTGGATGTGTGTTTACGAAACTGACTATTCTTGGTAATCACGGTAGGGTATGGTTGACCAACTTGGAACGGGTAATGAAATGTAAAATACCGAGCAATCTAAGGTGAGTTCATTCCTCTTGAGCATGCGTCCCGGTGGTTGGGACAGTCATTGGGTATCCCTGAGAGGGATAGGTTTTGGGTAAATCGATTGGGTATTCCTGAGAGGGATACGTCTTGTGGGTAAAATCTGGTATGTTGGATAATACACTCGTCTTATCACCTTTAAGTCCCATCTTTTTGTTACCTGAGAGGTAACGGAGTATTAGTTGGTAACACTATCTAGGTTTGGTACCCTCACCCCGTACCTGAGAGGACGGGTGTGAACTAATGACTCAGTCATGCCCAATGCTTTGATAGGAGCATTGGGGAACGGGCAAAATAAATCAGGAGCCGTCTTGTATCCGAGGTATTATCAACATTGTAATCAATGAACAGAATTAATCACTTGGTAACTAACGTTTTCGTAAAACTATGAACTCACCAGCGTTGTCTGATACACGTGTGTGCATGCTCGCAGGTTATAGGTACGTGTGGATGTGGAACTTGCTATCTAGGAAGCTGGAGTGGTCATGGGTCGAGATACATGGAATCGCGAGACAAGCTTAATGATTTTCGTATATATGGTTTTTGGAACACTCAACAAATGATTTATGCTTCCGCTGTACACGAATTAAATTTAATGTTTTGTAACACTTAATGTTTAGGAATGAAAGCTTTTATTTCAAATCTTGTTATGAGTTCAATGTGATTGGTGGCTAGATCCTGGTACGTCACACGCCTCGCGGAGTTTCCGCAAATGGTATTTTGGGGGTGTGACATTACATATGGTTATACGGTTATACGGCCCGTATTCTTCGAAAATTAGATTTTTCTCAAAGTATTTAAGGTATTTAAGGTGCCAATCACACGAGACATTTTACAGTCATGAGGTGGTCAAACCTTTCTAAAAGTAGAAAAAAATAAAACATTAACAAGTAACAAAGATTGAAGAACAAAAAGCCGCGTCGGATGACTGTAATAAAACGGAAGCTATCAACGCGGGGTTACGGGCATGGTGTTATTCTTTATTTAATATTTACAGAATAAAAGGAAAGGTGAGGCATTTGATGAGAGTTGTAAGGAGAAGCGTTGAAATCAAGGGTCCCGTCATTACAACCACTTGTTTTCAACGGGGATGTAATGCAATGATTCCTCTCAATTGAATAGACAGACACTTGCTTCATAGGACTCACTTGAATCATCTCGAAAGTACTGAACAACCGAAATAACAACTTCGGTTTCATCAGCCTGTACCGAAGAAACCAAATTCGCAACAATGAGTCTGAGTCCATTGTTGTTCGTGAATGTTTCGAATGATCATAGAAGACGTGTCGGGTTCTTCTGCTAGTGGTCGGGCTTCCAATGCTCACACAGGGTGATAAATAACGTTGATATGAACAAAAACCAACTGCTTTGTCTTGAGTCGTCGGGAAACCTTTTCCTCAGGGGAAGGTGAGTAGTATGAGTCTGAGTCCATTGTGGTTCGTGAATGTTCCGAATCATCATAGAAGATGTGTCGGGTTCTTCTGCTAGTTATTCAGAATGTTTCGAATCATCATTAAAATTAACAATGCGGTCTTGATTGAAGACGTAATTGCAAGACTGTTTGTCGGGCTTCCAATGCTCACACAGGGTGAAAAACAACCCTTGATGTTGAAACCGGTTTTACCTCATGAAAAGGAAAGAAACAAATTTTTTTAGAAAAGCGTTTGGGATTCAAGGGTTTATGAGTCAAAGTTAACATTCAGATTCAGAAAGCAGATGATTTGTACTTGGTTTATTCTCTTTAATATATTAGAACGATCCTTGTTTTGTCACGTACATGCGTTTAATTCCCAACATCCTTGTTTTGTCACGTACATTTCGTAAGAAACTTTTCGTGCACAGAACCTTCAGTTGTGTACGTAAATTCACCACTGGTTTCTACAGCACAAGCACATACACCAGTTTCCAGGTAGGGTTTAGAATGTTTGAAGGAATGTTGGTTCAATACCAACTCATCTTTAGTAGTGTTTGTTTGAGAACCTGATTCAGATAAACAACGGTTCTTCTATTCCAGAGTAAGCAAATACACAACGGTTCTCCTGTGACAACCGGTAATTAACGGCTTCTAACTACGCGATTAAAAAGCGTTTAAAACGATATGAAATATTGTTTAAGGCACGAATTAACTTAATTAGGCTATTGGAATTCTAAGAACGACTATTCGACCTTACAGTACGTGTATCGTGATTTTCGGGAAACCTGTTGGATGTTAAACGATAACGAACAAAAACCGTACAAAATACTGACAACACCGACAAATACGAAGTTTCTACATATAACTTATATTTATGAATGTGGTTTTGTGAAGATATTATGCTTTCGAACGACACAACACGCAAACGCGAACGAAAAACGCAGAAACAAGTAACACACCGACAATCAACGACGAAACGGAAGCACCAGACTTGAATTTCGTCTCGATATTAAAATATTATGATATATTTAGCTTCATTTTAAATTTTATTATCCGTAGTTGAAAACGGATCGAAAAATGGGGTAGAAACGACGACCTGAGTGTTACACGCGACTTAACGCGATCGAAAAACGAATGCGTCTATCAACGACTTACGGTATAACCCTACATACTTTCGACGCTAAATAAACGTTATACAACACTTTACGAGGCTCGGGTTTTGAAAACGAGTCTTGTAAGAGATTTCGGGCCATTAGACACGATATTGGGCTTGTGGGCCTTGGGCCCAAGCCCAAAGCCCACTTAAAACACAATTAAACCTAATATAAATGTGTAGTGAACCCTAGTTACCCTTATTTTGAACCTGTGCACACCATCATCTTTATCATCTCCCTTCTCTCTTTCACTCTTGATTATACATACAGACTACACATGCATACACCAAAACCTCACAAACACACCACCCCAACCTCACCTTTCCCCTCTGTGAAGAAGATGAAAAACCGGACTCACACGGCGGAGTTGGCGACGGTGACGGGTCCCAGCTGTGTTGGTCCGACGAGCACCCCCCGAACGATCTGCGTATCTCCGATAACCACACCCCCTTCACCTCCGATACACACACCCCTCCCTTCGATTTGGGTAATCAGCCGACCACCACCACCACCGGCTGGTGGTGGTGCGATGACGAAACAAAGAGGGAGAACAGAGACGGAGAAACGGAAAGAGAGACAGACACCGACGGCACAGACCGTCACCGGCAGCGGCGGCGATGACGGTGGATATTTGTTGATTTTCCGATGCATTTTCCGTGGGGCTGATGAAGACGGTGGTGGTTAATGTTGTTCAAGTCAGGTTTTGGGTTTAGATGCAGTTCGGTCCAGTCGCGTATCAGATCCGGGTTCGGGTTTAAGGGAGCCAGAATTTGGTTCGGTCAACAAGTCTGCGGTGGTTCTGGTCAAGCTTGGTTTAAGCTCGGGTTCTGCCTGGGAGTCTCGGGTCAGATGTTAGTTCGGGTTCGGGTCAAACCCGGTTGACTCAGTCAACACCCGAGTCAACTCGGGTCAACAATGCGGACCGGTTCAGTTTCAGTAAAAAATTTGTTTATTTCGGGTTCGGCTCAGTGAAGGATTTACTCGGTTAGGGTTCTGATTAAAAACGATTCGACTCGGTCGACTCAACCGGTCAACTCAGTTGACCAGGTCAGACCCGGTCATCTCATGAGTCAACTCAGTCGACGCTAAGACCCGGTAAAGTTTTAACGACGCGTTAAAACTCTCGTATATATATGTTAGATTAGATTTTAGATTTATAGTTAAATGCGACCGAGCTCGACCCGTTTCGTTTTGGTATTAGTTTACATTTATTTTACTCGACGAAAGCTTTATATAATTGAGTACATTGCATTGAATTATTGATTGAATTTTGAAAATAAATCAACACTTTAGTTGTCGGGATCGTCCAAAAACAGAGGAACCTCTGCCCGATTTTCCGTAAAAAATCCGAAATACCAAACATATTTATATTGTATAAGCGACACCTATGAAAGTATTTTCGTGAAATAAATATAAAGTATATCTATACTTTTGGCGACGTTTTACGACTTACGAAATGGATGCATAACATCTCGACAAAACACGAGCTACTAGTTTATAAAAAATACGAAGAGTCATACTACTCTTTCATATACGCTTTTTTTTATTCGCAACGACTATCACGACTTCGTAAGTGTATTATATTTATATATATAAATATTTATCTTAAATCTTTCGGAAGCTAAGTCATTTCGAGACTTAGTTTCTATCACGATTAAATGAGATCAAATAACCATAGATCGGTTATTCTAAGTCAAACTAACAACACCTTCGTAGGGTCGTCTTATTTACGACTCGGTAGAGCTCGGACGCGTAGTTTAGCTACGTTTAAATTAGAAAATGATAAGTTATTCCTTGTTAGGAATACCATAGTTGCACGCTAGCTAATGCACGTTCTTGGAACGACACTACGGAATCACGCTACGCTAACTTTGCACGGGAATACCACGGTGAGTTCATAACCCCCACTTTTTACAGTTTTACATGTTTATAAATGTTTTCGGGGGTGGAAAGACATGCAAGTTTTGCAAAAGTAAACAACCTTTCTTTGAACGAAAACTCATATTTCTAAACCATATTGCGAATGGATTTCAAGGAACTCAAATGGTTTACGAACGATTTATACTAAACATACCGGTTTTACAAAACAATTACGTATTTTTGAAACGTGCATGATTTTCATGACAAGAGATGAGAACGTCCTAGTTACAACAATGGGACTGGGTTGGCCTGCGTACGAAAAACGAGACAACTCAGTGAGATCATGTCCCCCCTTTTCTTTCAACGTTTCGGTTTACAACTTTCGGGGGGAAATACATGTCAAACTTAGGTATGATTAAGTTATGGAATGAACTCTTAGATCATGTGAGCATAGGCTGTAACTGAGGTGCCATTAATCCTTTTGAGGACCAAGGAACAAAGGTTAGATCTAATGAGTACGGGCGAGCCCCACTCACAGTCCATGGGTGACCACTAGAGTGCTGTTGTGTCCATCGTCGAGAGTTCGACACTTAAATTTCCTACACGGGTTGAGTACATCCTATGTCGTCGCATATATTAATGTCCTCGCGAAACATTAATGATCAACATGTTCATAGACGCTTTACATACCAACTTACAACACTATAACGTTCATATGTTTTTAATATTCATTTGACGCAAACTCATACTACAGGGATTTACAAACTTGGGTAACGTTTTCAACTTACGTACAAGTAAGAGGACGTGTTGGTCCTGCTTACAAAGACTTTTTTTTTGGGCTCGGTCCATTCTCTCTCGTGCAATGCACAAAGATTTTCGTGGGCTAGACTCACAGTTTTCATATGATATATCGAGAAAAATGATTCTATTATGTTTTCTCCACAACTTTTAAACCGGTTATCAAAAAGATTTATTTTAAATCTTTTCAAAACAAACTATGAACTCGCTCAACTTTATGTTGACTTTTTCGCATGTTCTTTCTCAGATTGCATTTTCAAAACTATGGAACGGTTGGAATAGGAGAACCCATGGGAATTCGAGTACTTAGCGGCGTTCATTTTCTAGAAGTCTTAGCTTAGTTGCTTCCGCTGTGCAATGAAGATACCGGTCCAGTCACGCCAGCTCTGATATTTCGGGGTGTGACATCTCCAATTCCAGATCAGTAATGAACTTTCAGTTGTGTACACAAATTCATCACCGGTATCTACAGCACAAGCACATACACAGGGAGAATGTTCTCGAAATTGAAGGAAAAGAAAAAATGGTTGCTGATGTTTTTCACTATCAGGATTTTGTTGGTTTGTTTCCAGGTAGGGTTTAGAATGTTTGAAGTATTCTTAGTTCAATACCAACTCTTCTTTAGTAGTGTTTGTTTGAGAACCTGATTCAGATACACAACGGTTCTCCAATTCCAGATCAGTAATGAACGTTTAGTTGTAATGAACGTTTAGTTGTAATGAACGTTCAGTTGTGTACACAAATTCATCACCGGTTTCTACAGCACAAGCACATACACAGTTAGGGTTTAGAATGTTTGAAGTATTCGGATTTTTTTGGTTTGTCGGGTTCTATAATTACAATCCTTCCAACATTATTGAAAATTAACGTACACACCGCATTCGAATATCCTTGCATTAAACACAATTTGTTGGAATTTGTGGATCAACAAAAATAACTGAAATAACTCGCCATTCTCTTGCACCTTCAACTGTGTTGGTTCGGTTTAGTTATTTTCCGACTGTTTCAGTTATGATTCAATAAATAATATCTGATTGAGAAGCACTAAAACGGTTGCGGTTGTCCAATTCCAGATCATCTTTAGTAGTGTTTGTTTGAGAACCTGATTCAGATAAACAACAGTTCTCAAATTCCAGAGTAAGCAAATACACATTCCGAATAACTTCACAAAGATTTGTTGAAAACCCAACTCTCTCTATAGATATGACTGAGAGTGAGGGTTACTCTGTTATATACATCAACGAATGATTGGTTTAATACCAACTGCTCGAAATCCCTTTCGTTTTTTGGATCGTTCTAATAGATTAAAGAGAATAAACCATTTTTTACCAGTTTTTACAATATGAATACGGGCCGTATACAATTATACGGCCCGTATACACAAAGTGAATTTTTTTTTACCAGATCGTATACAATGTATAAGATGATTGTATACGGGCCGTATAATATTATACAAGCCGTATAATATTATACGGCTCGTATACTATGGGTAAAAAATCTCCCCCTCCTTTTCTCTCTCTGACAACCCTAGACCCAAATCACCGCAATCCACCACGATTATGTCTCTTCTAGCCATCGGCACCGCCGCATGACCAACCTGCTGCAGCCAAAAGTCTCCAAGCATCTCTTATTTCTACCGTACCTGTTGTCGCCGTCTATCACCACCTATTTTCTCATAACTCACTCTCCACCTCCCCTTTGTAAGTTGCGGCTGTGACATGTGGGTTGTTGCATCGGGAACGAAAGAGGAGACTCAACTGTCGCTGCACTGTTCTAGTTGTGGTCGACGTATACCAACAGTTCTGCGAAAAAAAAAAACATCATCTGTTCATCATTGTTCTTGAAGATGAAGATGAAGAAACGAGGGTTTATTCTCTTTAACCAATTGGGAACCACATATTTGCTTCAAGATTTATGTCTGATGTCTAAGTTTGATCACATTTGACTTCATCTACATGTGTTTTGAAATAGGCTTTATTCTTCGTTTTTTGGATCGTTCTAATAGATTAAAGAAAATAAACCATTTTTTACAATATGAATACGGGCCGTATACAATTATACGGCCCGTATACACAAAGTGAAAAAAATTTTACCAGTTCGTATACAATGTATACGTTGATTGTATACGGGCCATATAATATTATACGACTCGTATACTATGGGTAAAAATGGTAAAAATGGTTTATTCTCTTTAATCTATTAGAACGATCCTTGTGTTGATAACCCTGATTCTGATTTAAACAATGCAATTAATCCTCTCAATTGAATAGAAAGACACTTTCTTCATAGGACTCACTTGAATCGTCTCGGAAGTACTGAACAACAGAAATAACAGCTTCGGTTTCATCAACCGGCTTTAAACGAGTCTAGAACACTCGTAATCCTCAACCGGCTTTGAAAACGTACGGAATATATGAAGAAACTGTTGGAATTTGTGGATTTCGGTTGGTTTAGAAACCTAACAAGAGAAGCAACTAAAAAAGCGATGAACGGTATTTAACGTACACACCGCATTCGAAGATCCTTGCATTAGACACAATTTGTTGGAATTTGTGGATTTCGGTTGTTTCAGATCTCTATTCGGTCATCTTTCCTCTCAATTGAATAGAGAGACACTTGCTTCATAGGACTCACTTGAATAGTCTCGGGAGTACTGAATCAACGGTTGCGGTTGTCCAATTCCAGATCAGTAATGTAAGGAGAAGCGTTGAGATAACGAACATCCATCGAATACATCTTTCAAACTTTCAAAATTCAAATCAAACTAACACAAAGTATCTCGATATGGTTGGTGTAAAAGCTCACATTTTACTACATTGACCATGTCTTTTGACAAATCATCTGCTTCCTGAATTTGAATCTGAAAGTTAACTAGACCCCTCAAGTTGTCATTCATAACAACTAAGCGTCTGGAGAAGAGCATGTTGATATAGAAGAGTTGATGCAATTTTCCAAGCATTTTAGAGAGACCTTTAAGTACGGATCCTACAGCTGCATTTGGAACAAGAAGTCCAACAATATGAATGCACACAATGAATTTCACAACATGTCAAATCACACACTATAAAGTGTAAACTTATCGTGTGTTGTAATTTTAATGAAGCAATGAAGATTGAATATGGAAAAACAAACCCGACACGTCTTCTGTGATGATTAGAACGATCCTTGTTTTATCACATACATGAAAAAACAAGGACCATTCACCTCTTTCAACCTACCAAAACACCGTAAATATTCTTCTAGTGGTTTCTGTAACCAATTGGGAACCACATATTTGCTTCAAGATTTACGTCTGATGTCCAAGTTTGATCACATTTGACTTCATCTACATGTGTTTTGAAATAGTCACAAACGATTGCGGTTTGTATTTCGCATAGCCACCATTTCCGTACTAAAAAACGGTTGCGGTTTGTATTTCGCATAGCCACCGTTTCCGTAGTAAAAAACGGTTGCAGTTTGCACATTCAATCTTCAATACTTCATTAAAATACCACTAGTAGAAGAACCCGACACATCTTCATGTTACGGAGAATGTTCTAGAAATTGAAGGAAAAGAAAAAGATTTGTTGAAATCGAAGAAAAGAGTAAAAAGATGAATTTAGGCGTGCATTTGGAACAAGAAGTCCAACAATCCATTTATTATCTGTTATTGTCTAAACAATATGAATGCAAGCAACGAATTTGACAACTATGACAGCTTATTAAAAGTTGCAATCACCTCCAATTATTTCCTGGTCAAATCACACAATATAAAGTTTAAAGTTATCGTGTGTTGTAGTTTGGAAAGATGACCGAATAGAGATCTGAATAACGAACTGTGGAGAACTTGTTTGTGTCGGGTTCTTCTGCTAGTTATTCAGAATGTTTCGAATCATCATAGAAGACGTGTCGGGTTCTTCTGCTAGTGCTTTCTGTAACCAATCCATAATCACCCTTGGTGGTTTCTGTACCCATCCCTGCCGATAACTAGCAGAATCGATAAATAACCAACACGAAGATCTCTACGGTTGCTAAGGTTTCCATCAACGGACTGATCGGTAACGTTACTCTACTTGTGCTCCGATTTAAGCGGCGTGTTCCGATCAACGTTGTTAAAGGTGATGAAGAGTTTAGAAATCTTAGAATGATTGTGTTTTTACTGGAAAAAACGTGATACTTGAAAAAACATCCTTATATACGGCCCGTATACAATTATACGACCCGTATACATTTGGTAATATTAAAAACCTCATAAAATAAATCCATTGAGCCGTATACGTTTTACAAATCGTATACACATGTATACGACTCGTATAACTATATACAGGCCGTATATAGTAAAACCAAAAAAACATTATCTGCGCATTTTCCTATTAAAAAACATTCTATACGGGCCGTATAATTGTGTTGGTGCATCTAGTGTCTGTTAACTTCGTCTTAATCGAGTCTTATGTCTAGATAGGTTAAACGAGTGCATAACTAGGATCAAATTAGGGTTTGTTCTTGTTAAAGCATGTAATTTCGTTTGAAAGTAACATGTGCATGTTCAAACGAAATTAACCAAAGTAATTTCGTTTGAACAGGAACATGTCACCCTCAAACGAAATCACATCAACTATAAATAGGTGTTGTGCATGTCTCATTTGTAACGGAATTAAGTGTGTGAGAGCTGAGGTGCTGCCGGATTTTTTTCAGAATTGAACTTGTAAAAGCTCAGGAAATTAGTAATAAATAAAGATTAGAAAGGAACAAGCTGTGTTGACATCTTTTACATTGATTCCGCCTTTGTACTTGATGATGAACTACTCATACTGACTTTTTAGGGTCACCGAACGATCCAACAAGTGGTATCAGAGCTCAGGACGAGGAGTTCATATCAAATTCAGCTTGATTTCATCGGATTCTCTCACTTCTATTCTTTCTTTCTGATTTGAACAAGTTTTCACGGTTGAAATGGCTTAAAACTCTCACATATCAAGCGAAACATAGTGTTAACTAATCCTTGAAAGTTTTGAACTAAAATTCGGCTTAAAACTTGATCAAAAACATAATTCCGCTTGAAACTGATCGTAAAATGATGATGTCATGGGTTACTTCGTTTGAGATTACCTGATAATCTCGTTTGAAAAGCACAATTTACCTGATTTCGTTTGAAAATTCAGGTTAATTCCGTTTGTATAAGGTATCTCACTTGAAAGTGTTTGACGAGTGAAAAGGTGTTGAAAGAGTTGGAGATCAAGAAATCTAGCAAAGTCAACAACTCATCTTATCAACAGAATGTGGAGTTGTACTACAGAGGAAATCTACCAAAAACTGGTTCTCCAAGAACAACATTTTCTGCAGAGAGTTCAAATTCTGTGAATCAAGAAACTCCTCACAGTGGTTTTCATAGTGGATCTTCTTCAACAACTTCAAGCCAATCTGCATCAAAGAATTTGTTCCAATGTAACATTGCTGTGGATCTGAAGAACGCTCAAAATTTCAGTGAAGAGTCAGCAAAACAACAGATGGTGTTCTTAGCGTCAGTGTTAGAATCGTACGAGAGCCTCGTGGCTGGCAAGATTGAAAACACCAACTGTCACGGCCCCCGACCCACCCTGGACGGAATCGGGAGTCGCGAACAGCCCAGTGGTACCGGTGATTAAAAAATATTGCAGCGGAATTTCATCAGAACCGTGAGTTAGGAAAAATATCAGAGTTTAGAAACACCGGATTTTATTTATTAAATAGATGGGATAAACCCATGTTTTACAATGGTAGCTTTAATAAAGATAAATTTAATTACATAAAACAATATTTCTTAATTTGATTTAATTAATAATTAAGCCACTTCTTGATGCCTTTCAGTGCCGTATCCATTTCTTACTCCAATCTACTGTAATTACCTGAAACGCGTTTTAAAAAGGTTTTGTCAGCGGGAAATACTGAGTGAATCATTCTATTTAATAAAACGACCTGTTTGTTATAATTTACAGTATTAAGGGTGATTACATTGTTTCTATATCAACCAACTACCCACAGTATTTGTCATCGACCCGTTTCGGTGACTGTGGTCATATCACCATTGGCTGCCCCAATGAATGACGTATATCACTGTTAGGGCTTATTTGCCTAACCTATGTTAGGGCTTATTAGCCTAACACCGTGAGAAATTAATATTGTGCACAATACCCCACATACCGGCTGTAACTTGGTGATTACAAAGACTTAATCCCTGTAATTATAACCTTGAAAATAAATATGCTTTTGAAAGTAATTTGATAAAAAGAGAATGACTCACTTTATAATCATGCAGATTCATACGGCCAAAGTTTAGTCTACAGATAAGCCTTGATATATTGCAGATTTATACAGGCAGAGCTTAGCCTATTGATTTAGCCTTGTAACCTAATGCACATGAACTAGGTAGTTAACTTAATACATCATTTACGATAACTCACGAGATTAAAACCCTCACAACGAATGACAAAGTGTAATCACTTAAACATCCATCGGATTCACAACGAATGACAGAGTATTCCCCAAATTCGGGTGGTACTCAAACATCTGGTCGGAATCACGACAAATGACAAAGGATAGTACTAAAACATCCATCGGATAGTTTCAATCGATCGGACATTGAATCGTAGCAGCGATCGAGTTAATACCCTGTATCGTAGCAGCACCCCGCTATACTAATTAGTGATTCGTGTGTGTTTTTAGAGTATTTGGACGATATCTCTGCGTACAATTTGAATTTTATCGTCATTCAATCGCCAGAAATCAAGTGCCAATGTCTGCTATTTATACATGATTTTGACATTGCTTACGGACTGTAAGACTCCTCCCTTACGGTCCGTAAGGGTTGCATTTTCACTATAGCTTTGCCACGTGTGGGAGTAGGCCTGCTGAGTCGACGGAATGATTAAATTCGATTTTTATAACAACTTATAAGGATAATCGTCGAGTAGGGAATGCCCCCCCTGAGTTTTAGGGGCCCTGATCCTGATTCTGATTGTTCTGAATTTTGTAGGGTTTGTGCAGAATCACTTGGGTGTCACAATTAGGGTTTCCTATTGGATAAAATAATAAAATAAATAGGACTTTTAATGAGGGTTGTTACATTCTCCCCACCTTAATAAAATCTCGTCCTCGAGATTTGGGTTATGATATTTCTTTTAGACTTATGTCATATTTTAGTCAATAAAAACAATATTAAGGTAGATGACACAGAATTAAAATATCGAATTTTGCGAATACAAGTTGTACCATAAGTAGGATTCAATGGTTCAACTGAATTAGTTCAAGAAATCGATGACAAACGAATGAGATGAAATGATATAATTTTCAAGATGACTAGGTTCAAGCCAAAAGATATATGATCAATAGATTTTAAAATGAATGTGAAGGACTTTTAAAAATTAATAAAAATTCTTTGTCAAAAGAAAGCTTACTTTGATTGGCAACTGAGTAAGACTTTAGAATTGACAGGTTCCAATTGAAATAAAGGCATGAAAAATGATTTGTCAAATATTAAATTATGATATGAGAAAATCAATGTGTTGAGATGAGTGAATTGCAAAGTACACCAAAAGACAATAGAGTTAGTGTATCATTATTTCAAGTTCCAAGTTGTTTTATTTGCGAAACAATGTAATAGTATACTATTAGTGACCATATTTTTCATACTATATCCTAGAGATCGAAATATAATAAGAACAAGTTGTTTTGGCATCACCAATTTATATTATATTTGTAAAGCAAATGTAATATATATTATTTGTGTACTTGTCTGAATCGTATCTTATATATCAAATATAAATATTATGTAATATATATTTATTTGTTACGTATTTTTACTATATGCAAATGGTCACCACTTTTAAATAAATATAATTTTAGTATTTTACTATACTATGTAATATATATTACAAAACACCGCAATGAATTTATTACATTACAAAATATTTTAGTATTATTATTTTGTAAAAGAAATCACTCTTATTTATAACGTTAAATAAAATTAAAGGTGTAAAAATATTTATTGTACAAAATATTTGTACAAACACTTTTGTACATATATAACACTTAATGGGTCGATTCTATGTGATTACTTATTTTTATTTTGAAACCATATAACGTTGTGAATGTATTTACAATTGTTGTAAATAAATGAAAACGGGAATTATTCCTATATATTACAATGTTCTCCTAACCAACGTAGTTGATGACTACCATATTATTCTTATATGGTTACTTTCTTGCTAGAGTGTTACGGTACATAGTTACCCCAAAACATGTGATAGGTAATTATTTATATAATTTTATTCGTCTCTCTAATTCTTGTATTGT
>CM060405.1:45899925-46038881 GCA_030545235.1 Helianthus tuberosus
TATATCACAAGAGAGTGTAGTGGTAAGGGGTTATATAACCCCTTCAATTATACATACATATGTATGTATATATATGTGTGTGAGTTGGGAAGAATGGTCACGCGGCTATGTATTTCGCGAGGAGAGCACAAAACCAACCCATAACGCTGGCCGTAGTGGTGTGGACGGGCGTTATGGGGCGCCATGATGGATTCCGGCGGTATATACTGCCACACTACGGAGGGGCTAAAGAGATAATTATACCATATTTTAGTTTTTTTAAGATGTTTTTTAACTAATAAGATGCCTTGCACATGGGGTAAGGTTATTGTAAAAAAGGTAGTTTTTGTGAGAAAGGTAGGAAAGAATATAAACCATTAGATCAAAGATCTAATTGTTAATATTAAAATGGCAATATTGTAATTAAAATAGTGTTTTTAAAATACTGATTTGATTTCATAAGGGTAAAATAGGGCATTCATATACTTTCAAATCAATAACCGTATCTATTGTACCTGATTTCTCTCTCCATTGCGATTCTTACGCTCGAAAAAACAGGGTGTTCTTTCCCACCAAAGATTATAACCTTAATCAGATACAATGAGCCCTAAAATTGAAATCGTATACAATCGAAAGAGGCGAAGGTCGTCGTCTGAGACAATGGAACGAGGACGAATAAGAAGATGGATCATTCAAGTGGAAAAGACACTACATTCCAGCGGCTTATACTACCAAAAATCAAGAAAACAACATCTGATTTTAAAAAAGGTTCGTTCGTTTTCTTTGATACTTTTGAAGTTTAATGGTATTTTTATAGTTTAAGGAAGTTTATGTTAACCAAGACCTAAAAGGGACTGATCGATTGTCGAATGGTGTTAAAACTAGGGTTTCATTGAATAAGGGTGTTATAATGGTGTTATGTAGTTCATGTTTAGTTTGATTTGGTGTTATATCAGTTTAAGGTGTTTAGTTTGGTTTGTTTTGGTATTCGTTCAGGGTGTTTTTTTAAATGGTGTTATAAACCTCTTGTTTAGTTCTATTTGGTGTTTTATGGTGTTTTTATACATAATATGGTAGTTTATGGTGTTTTTTTAAGTGGTGTTATAAACCTCTTGATATGTATGGTGTATTTATCATGGACTTATGTGAATGGTGTTATTTATCCTGTACTTACATGTGGGGTGTTATTTATCATGTTGATTTATATGAAGGGTGTTATTTATTCTGGTCATTGCAACTATGGTGTTATCTAGGGTGTTATTTATCCTGGACTTATATGAAAGGTGTTATTTATCCTGGACTTATATGAAGGGTGTTATTTATCATGTTGATTTAGATGAAGTGTGTTATTTATCCTGGACTTATATGAAGGGTGTTATTTATCATGCTGATCTATAAGAAGAGTGTTATTATGGTCATTGCAACAATGATGTTATGTATATTAATCTCAAGCTGATTTAGGATAAGATGTATTAGATGAAGTAGGTGATGAAGTATTTTAAATATAGTTTTTAATTTCTTCTATAATCAGGTCAAGCCATCGGCTTAGGGGCAAAATGTACAAATCACGTTTCAAAAACACAATTGACAGACCATTGGTATGTAGTGACTCAGAAACGTCAAATAACGACGACAAACGTATTCCAAATGTAGTTTAAAGTATAAAGAAACAAAAAACAATAAAGTATGATTAGTAGCCATATGTGTTTATTTTTGTTGATGAGTGTTGTTTTTGACGATGTTCGCTTTGTATTAAACAGATGGTGATGATGGGATGAATGATGCGGGTAATGCAAAAACAAGAGAAGATGTTCCGCAGTCGATAAAAAACACACAAGGTACGTTTTGAAAAAAAATGATGTTGTGATTATAATTTGTTAGCATATAAGAAATGATAAAAATTGATTTTTGAAACACAACAGATATGAGTGAATTAGCAGACCAGGATGTTAATGATAGTCAACTGGTCGTACACCCATCCGTCCATATAACATCAAAAAAAGGTATTATGTTGAAGTGTTTATATTTTGAAGTACTTATTTACTAAAACAAATATTAAAAATTGTTGTAGATTGGCTGCGAGACCCGGATGACGATTTTGTCGACACCCCATCGGGTAAGCGACGGAAATAGGCTGCCAAAAGAGGACCGTCTCATGGAATGAATCAACCAGTGACACAGCCATATAAGCCATTTATGGGTGCACGGATCAGGCTAAAAGTAGGTATCGACAATCTGATAACACTAGCAGCCGGCCTAAATGAGGAACAACGTCAGAAAGTGGATGAAATTGGGTTTGGGTTGATATTTGGTTATAAGGTGACATGTGTGCCTACTGCTTTGGCAAACTGGTTGGTTACAAATTACAACCCAGACAATGGTATTTTAAACGTGGGCGGCGGGCGCATTGTAAACATAACGTCGGAGCTTGTTAAGAGTGTTTTCGGGCTGCCTATGGGTCCAACAGATCTTGCTGAGAAGAAGAAAGTGAGCAAAAGGAAGAATGTTGTTGTTCAAGCGTTCAGAGATCAGTTTAAGCATATGGATATCACCCACTTGTCGCCGGTTCAGCTGATGAATTACATATTGGATTGGCAGTTTGATGACGGAAGACTGTTTGTACTGAACTTCTTGATTCTTTACTTCTCACTCCTAGGAGAAACCACGACGAACAATTCCGTCAACGTGCGATTCATTTCAAATATTCAGCCGGACGTGGATATCAAAAGCTTCAATTGGTGTGCGTACATGGTCTCGTGTCTCAAAAGAACGAAAACGGCGTGGCATGGTGGCGATGATGCTTTTCGAGGGCCTATGTTGTTACTTGCGGTAAGTATTTAACATTTAGTATTAAAAAATTATTTTGTAACATCGTTAGTTAAATAATTGATATGCAGCCACCTATTAGTAAATTAGACCATGTATAAATTAAATAACACCATGACTAGTTGAGTAACACCATAAGTGACAGAATGAATCTTTGTATATCTAAATGACACCACATATGGTTTAATAACACTATATAACTGCATAACACCCTGTTTTACTTAATAACACTATGGTTTAATAACACTATATAACTGCAAAACACAACACTTTGTATATCTAAATGACACCACATATGGTTTAATAACACTATATACCTGCATAACACCCTATTTTACTTAGGGGATGTTTGTTTTTGCTTAAAACATCTGCAAGAAGCCTATGTCTGCAGGCAGGCAGACATAAGGGCTTGAAGACTGTTTGTTTTTTTTTTTTGTTTTTTTAAGAAGATCTGAAAATGGCTTATTTTATCTTAAAATAAAAGCTATGAACCCTTGCTTCAATTGTCTTCACACAACTCCTTCAAGACATCTCCAGCATCCTCTTCTTCTTCTCAATTCCCGCTTCCCCTTCACCCACCACCGCTCCCTCTCCTTCCACCCCCCTCTTCTTCTCAATTCCCGGACCACCTCCAATGTCCTCATCATCCACCACAGAAAATCATCATCATCATCATCAGTCTTTAAATAAAAGAAAAGAGAGGGGGTTTTACCGGAAACCTTGTCGGAAGAAATACAGACCGCCGCCGTCGGAGACGGCTCCAGCTCTGCCGGTTCTCTCTCTTTCTCTGGTTCTTATGCCGCCGTCGGAGACGGATCCGGCTCTGCCGATTTCTCTCCTCCTTTCCCGATTTCTCTCTCATCAGTCTCTCTCTCTCTCTCTCCTTGTTCTTCAGGGTGTCGGAGTGTGGGAGGGTGTTCGTGAGAAGGAGAGTTGTGAGGGTGTGGTCGGCCGATTAACTGGCTCCGATAAGTCATCGAGAGGAAGAAGCAGGGGTTGAGATTATGTGAGTTGGATCATGGATATGTTGGATGTTGAATGTGTAGACATTATCAGGTTATAAAACAAACAGTCTTATATTTTCAGCTTGCAGATCTTCAAACCACATCTTCAGTTGCAGATATAAAAACAGATGAAATCAGCTTGCAGACAATTTATGTCTGCAAAAACAAACAGCACCTTAATAACACTATATAACTGAATAACATCACTATTGTTATCTTGTTTACAATTATTTTGACACTTATGCTGGGAATGAAACTTATTGAAAAATATTGTCAAAGATTGCTTACGGAATTGTGATAAAGAAGATACCTTCATCACACAGTTCAAATATTATTGAACTTGTAGATGATGATCTTCTGAACAATCTCGAATGTGATATGGAAAGGATGCATGCTGAACAAAATAAGAAGACAAAGACGAGGGAAGATAAAAAACCCAAACGAGCAGAAGGGGTTGAGTGTGGTGGAAAACAAATCAAGAAGCAAAAACAAAGACAGAAAAAGGGAATGGAAAAAGAGAATCTGATTGATGAAGGAAATGAAGAGATCGAGATCGAGATGATGATGCGCACTTGGGTATATACAGACACTGTGCAGATAACTTCCTGTCACAAACTGACACCCAAACATGTGCATTATTTGTAGGTCCAGATGGCGAAGTCCGCATTCCGATGGTCTCACAGTACGGTGACACTCCATAGCATCAGGAACATCTTACGGCGATTTTGAGCTGGTAAACATCTTATGATTCATACTAGACTTGAAAGTATATGTTATTTCTGATGATATGTTATTAAACCAGGGTTTCGTACAGGTTCGGTCGAATTTGTTAGATAACTTGTTTAGTGAATTTGAGATATGCGTGAACAAGATCAATAACACCATAACAGAATCGTGTCTGATGTTCCCCGAGAGTGATCTGTTGAAACAGAAAGCATTGGAGTGGAAGGAGATAATAAAAAAAGCACCTTGTTGTTGATGATGAGAAAAAAAGGATGGAGATGAAGTGGAAAAGGGAGATCAAAACGTTGACGGTGATAAGGATGATGTGGCTGAGGCAGCTGAACCAGTTGATCTGCAAAAAGGTAGTGTATCATTAGACGGATATAACACTCCTACGAACGAGCAAAATAAAGATCTTATAACACAGCACACTTCTCCCTTTTCACCAACGACGTCTTCGTTTGTCGCAGAAGTGGATAAAGTTGTTGAAAAGGTTCAAAGTGAAAAGACACCAGAGACAAAATTCAACGTTTTGGGAATTGAAGCAGTGAACTTGTCAACAAGACTGGCCGACGCATCAACGGAGGAAAAATGTAAGGAAGTAACGCAGCCTGTTCAGCGTCAGGGATCGCCAAGGCCGAAACGAACAATCAAGCTTCCGGAAGCACTGCGGTCACCGTAAGTCAAGCGGGCTGTCATGTTGAGAACCATTCGTGATAAGGCTGAAGACACACTGGCTCGATGTATATTTTGTGCAATAGGAAACGTATGGTAAGAATCTGAATTGGACCTTAAAAATGTATTTATGTAGTGTATTATACGTTATAAGTTTTTTGAACATATATTGAATTATACATTCGTGTCGATGGTGTTTCGGTTTGTAGGGATATTTTGTTCAGCGACAACGGTAACGTGTCGGTGATGAGGGGGGCTTTTGAGTCCATGATGCCTGGTGTAACTGTACACGTGAATGTCATCAGTGCCTGGGCCGCATTGTTGAACTATGAAGAAAAAAAGAGGAGGATGGGGACAGCCCCAAGATTATTCTGCAGCGCAGGAATGTTGGTAAGTTTAATTTCTGGAGATTACTAAGTGAAAATAGACCGTATCATGTGAGCATAGTAAATAACACCATGTATTATTTGTGTCTAAATAAATAACACCATAGGTCTGGAAATGATAAGACCATTGTTTAATTGTGCCTGCTTAAATAACACCATAGTTTGTTAAAAGTTTACGAATTTTTTATTACTGAATACCTTCACAACTTGTTTTTTGTTTACCTGAAAACACCACAGCTCGAAAAGCAGACCGTATCATGCGAGTATAGTTAATAACACCATGTATTATTTATGACTACTTAAATAACACCATAGGTCTGGAAATAATAACACCATTGTTTATTTGTGTATACTTAAATAACACCATGATATGCTTGTGAATTCTTAAATAACACCATAATTTATTTTAAGTTTACAATTTTTTTATTGCTGAAAAACATTATACATTGTTTTTCTATTTACCTGAAAAACACCACAGCTCGAAAAAGATTTCGCGTTGTCTGATGATGACCGATTAGCAGAATTTACGACAAACATGAATGTTGTGCTGGCTTCAACAGAACCAAAAGTATTTAAAGGCAACTTCGAGATGGTGTTTATACCTATGTTGACCGGGCAACATTACTATCTGTTGTTTTTCAACTTGAGAACAAGAGATGTCTTTATTATTGACAACGTAGAAGGTGCTACGGGCTTAGAAAGATACCACGGAAATGTGGAGAAGATGGTAAGTTTGTGAATGTTTATATTTATGCGGCTGCCGTAACAAAAAAAAATTATTTCTTAACATCAATAATGTGTAACTGCAGATAAGTACATTTTGTTCCTATCTAAGACCGATGCATCCAAAAATCGCATCACAGCTAAGGAATACACAACCAGTTCGACTGGTGTTGCCATGGCAAACACTTTACAATGGCATCGACTGTGGTATTTTCCTGATGCGGCATATGGAAACTTACACTGGTAATCTCGTATAAATTTCTGTTTATTAAAAAAATAATTAAAATACATGTACATGAAATATGAACAATTCTGATGGTTTGGTATTGAATAGGATCACACGTGGGACATTGGATGTGTGGTTTATCGAATGAGAGGGACGTTTCTGGCGAGGTGTTGCCTGATCAAGCAAAAGAAATCGAGGATCTGCGTAAGAAGTGCCTCTTAAAAATGCTCCTAAGCAACGTGAACACGGAACGGGGCAAAATGGAACGAGAAGTACAAGAATACTCACTTTTGGACGAGGATGAAAGGGTGAGAATGGAAGACAATGCAATCGATCGGATTGCTGAAAGGTTGGGAGCTGCCGTGTAGGTGGACAGCAGATCAAGTTAAACTTTTTGTTAATAGACAAAAACATTTTGGGAAATATAGATTATATGATGTGTTAGCGTTTTGGCAAAGTTGTGATTATGGTATAATTTGACTATGTAAAGCCTGATTACAATCGTAAGATGTTTCTGTTTTACACCTTTTTATTCTGGTGTTTTAATGAATTTATATTGCGATTTCACAAAAAGAATGCGTATTGAGCAGATGGTTTTTTACAAAGTAAATGATGTTCATGTTAATGATGTATAAAAAAACATACCAACTCCTTTGCACAAATAAGACACTATTGGCAAGTAAATAACACAATAAAGCTACACATACATAAATAAACAACATGAACATATGAACACCATTAATAACACCCAGAACAAAAAATAACACCACAGGTTAACAAGAAAAAAAAATTCTGTACAGACAAATAACACCATTAACCTTGCAGCATACATAATAAAACACCCTGAACAAAAATTTACACCACTGGTTAACAATAAATTTCTGAGGGAGGACAAATAACACTATTCAACTTGCAACATACATAATAAAACACCATGAACAACAAATAACACCATTGGTTAACAAAACAAACATATTTAACAGAAACAATATATAAAACATTGTCACCGGTAATATGAAATTCGAACAAAAGCAAACAAAATAAAACCATGAGTTTATGCGAATCCGAAAAACGATAAAAAACCTAACAATGTACGAAACAAGAAGAAAGTACGTTAAAATAACGAAATGTTTAGACATCTCTAAATAACTTACTACTCCTCTTCCCCATCCTCCTCGTCTAATGCATCCTCATCTTGTTCATCCATATCTTCTTCAACTTCCCCCCATTCATCTTCCTCCTCGTCAACTTCATCAGCTTCTTCACCGTCATCCTCGGCCATAGCTTGTTCTTTAGTCCGGGTAGGGTTTTTGCAAATACGTCTGTTATGCCCGTATCTAAAATAGTTTTGACACTGACTGCTCTTTTTACCCAACTGACTTATAGCAATTTCACATTTGGACTTCATCCGTTTAGGCTTACCCATACCTTTGAATCTTGTTCCAATGGGAACACGAACGGTTGCATCTGATGGTTTTGTGTTACCAGTAATTTCGGTAAACCTTTCACGACGGCTCTTAGGTGGAGCATTGACGACCGACTCATCCGCAGTTTTGAAATAGTTAACAACATGATCCCTGAACGAGCATAGTGCATCAAAGTTGGTGACAAGCTTGTTAATAATCGACTCCGTAGAATATGTGATCTCACGTACAACACGGTTAACTTCATTATAATGATCCTCAGTCTCATTGATACCTAGAATAGCACCAGGAGCACTATTTGGAACAGCCTCCCGAGTCCAACGTTGTAATATATAGCGTTAGGGAAACTCCCTAATATCAAGCATCCTTAGCACACAAAAGATGTGTGAGCACAACAACCCAAACTGTTCGAATCTTTTGCATGCACAATACACATTCATGTCGTCCTCCCACATCATAACCTATAAAACACCATTAGAAATTTAGAATTTTTCATAAATAACACTACAAAACACCATATGCAACTGGTAATCGACAAGAGCTATACAATTTTCATAAATAACACTACAAAACATCATGTGTATACCTCGAAGAAAGTAGTGCATGGTTGTTCCCAGTCCTTCACAAAAAAGTTAACGAAGTCAACCATGTTTTCCCACTTTCCGATAGCACATCTGTGTATACCGTTTTGTATCTCCAACTGCTGGTCAAAAAATACAGTGCGTGTGTATATCCTGGACGCTTGATCCCCAAAACAAAGTCTTCAGCCCATATTTCAGCGTTGGTATTTCTGGTGTCATGGTCATTCTTCCTGTGCTCATGTCTCTGAGCTTCAATAGCAGAATCAAAATGCCCGAGAAATTTGACAAGTGTGCACGCCGGGTTACAGAACTGTCCAAAGAAATGGTTCTCACTCTCTGAACGAGAAGAGGTACGCATAAGTCCGGACATGACCTCCTCACGATAATAAGCCGGTATCCAAGTATCCCTGATTTGATAAAGTGACTGCAGCCACTCATGATCAACAAAGTTAAAATCGTTCATTATGGTAGCCCACTCACTTTCAAACTTAACAGGTAGAATTGAATCGGTCCACACAATGGCACACAGCCTCTTTTTGAAATCTGTATTATTGCAGATTGTAGCACCAACCTAAAACACCATTGAATAACATATAACACAATAATCACCAAAAAGTATGTAAAAAGTAGAAAGAAAGGTTAAAATGACGAACAACTAAACACCTTAGCAGAAAGCTTGTCCATTATGTGCCACATGCATAGCCTATGTCTACTCTCGGGCCATGTATCTTCAATAGCCTTCTTCATGGGTGGGTCTTGGTCGGTGACAATCACCGGAGGGGCACGGCCAAATGCTTCACGAAACACCTTTAGCAACCAACTGTAAGTTTAAGCCGTTTCGTTTCCTATTATAGCGGCACCAAGAGTAACGTTGCGATTGTGGTTGCCGATACCGGTAAATGGAACAAACATCATGTTGTACCTGAAAAACAAATACGGAATAAAAACACCATAAAAATGAATGACATATACTTAAGAAAATAAGCTGTAAAACTCAAAATAAAGATAATAATTACCAAACTTACTTGTTACGACGATATGTGGCATCAAATGAAACAACGTCCCCAAACACCGAAAAATTCCTTTTGGCATCTTCATCTGCCCAAAACAAACCCCTTAAAACCCTATCTTCCGCTGTTATATACTCCATTGAAAAGTTTGGCATGTACTCTTTCTTCCTCATAAGCCGTTTAATCATCATATCAACGTCAAACTCAGATCTATACCTGTTCAGGTCTCGCTTGAAATTTTTAAAATCGTTTTTGGTTGCCCCAACCTTGTCAAACCCACCATACAATGTCCTCATGATATTAAACGCTTTGACAGGTCCAATGTTCAAGGCGCTCAACGCGTTAACGGCTTGCTCTTGCATATAGTTCATACCTCGGTTAGCGGGGAGTAAATGCCTATCTTCCTCAGCAACAAAAAAGTGATTATGTGCCTCCTTGAAAGAATATACCTCGTATAGATTCGAAGGCATTAACTTTACACACATACGTGCTTCACACCCCGTCCTTATAGAAGGAACACGTCGAACATATTTCCTCTTTGACCCATTATTTGAGGTGTCAATCTCTTTAGATATATCGATCGCCTTAAAAGGTTTAGTCCCCTCCTTTGAGCAAACGAACCATTTAGATTTTATAACACCATGATGTGTGTATTGAGAAGACTTCCTGGCAGTAAAGCCTGAAGCCATTGCATACAATTGATAAAAGAGGAATGCGTTGTTCACCATATCAAAGGTCATCTTATCCTTCGGCTTAAGCGATTCATCTACCTCCGGTAAATAAGTCCTCTTACCAGAGTTTGGAGACAGATGTAGTTTCCCAAGCGGCTGATAGGTTTGAAAGCCTGCGAAAATAATTAAATTGAATGATTCTACAGTAAAAAAAACAATACAACATAATACGTATAAAATAACACCATAAAACATCAAATCAACTCTATGAAAATCAACTCTTATAAAAAAAACACCCTCTATTTAGATGAAAAAACACCATGTACGTAAAAAAACCCTGTAAGGAACATCACATGCAAAAAACACCATGACTCATCATCAACTGATATAAAAAACACATACCAGCTTTAACTTCGCTAACATACATAAAAACACCATGCACATATAAAAACACACTGAACGGGTTACACGTGGTGTCATCACAAATATTACGTATAGTAAAGTAACACACATGGAAAAACACCATACAGTGTACCAGAGTAAAAACACCACAACTAATATGCAAAAACACCCATGCAAAAAAAAACACACCATACAGATTTACGAATTGGTGTTCATGAAAATTCCAATAAAAATAACAGATGATTGAAAAATTGACAATTACAATTAAACGAACAATGTTCTTGAATATTGATTACAAGTACATAATAAGCTGCGGATCAAACATATAGAATTACCTTGATCGTCGTTCTCCATGAAGAAAGAAAGTATGAATCAGATTAACGATTGTATGCGTATGCAATCTGTATGCGTGATCAAATAAGAAATTGAATGCGATTTTATAATGATTAAGAGATCGAGATATTTTAAATATTTAGATGAATCTAATAATATATTCAAAAATCAAATTTCCTAAAAAAACTCAGAAAAATCGGTTACAAATATTTGATTCTTAATTAGGTTTATTGGTATAATTACTAATATAACCTTGATCTAATTAAATTAATATGGAATGATCTAATGGCTGAGATTTTTTCTAACCTGTCTCACACTTTAGGCCCTTTTTATAGGAACCTTTACCCTTGCACATGATCATATTTAATTGAAAAAATTAACTAGGTTAGACCTAAATGACATAACATGTAAGATTTTAAAATATAAAATATAAAATTCATCAATTTTAAATATAAAAGACACCGTCTGAAAAAAAAAATTATAAAGATAAAGAATAATCTTTCCAATATCATTAATGGTATATCATACATGGGGATTGTGCGCCCACGGGTTCACGTGAGATTCGGTGTTTCAATTTGTTATTTGGGAATACAAATACAATACAAGTATATATTTATATTTAAATACGTCACTCAATGAAATATTATAAATTATGTAAATGTAAATTTCTTGTTAAGTATTAGGAACGATACAGTGATTTGTATGAAATCATAAGTGTTTGAGAGGGGTTGACGTATACACTGATGTACGGGTTTACATGAACCCGTTGAGTTTTATATTTTTAACATATAATATATATATAAATAAATAGTGAATGAACATCAATAAATTTGTAGGGAACTCACTAGAGGTTAAAAAAAACCGGTTTTAGGACAGAAACATGTTTTTTTAAACCACTATCAACCCGAACTGAACTGGCGATTTGTATACCAGTTAGTATGCTTGATCTTTGAAACCGGTTTAAAAACCGAAACCAGTTAAAAATTGGGTTTTTTTTTGGCATAAACCAGTTTTAAACCGACCCGAACCGGTTGGGCCAGTTACTATTTTGGGTTTCAAAAAAACCGGATTTTGGTTTTTGTTTCTTATGCAAACCGGTTATATAACTTAAACTTCATAGCTCTCATATGCAAACAAAAGCAGTTACCAACTAATGTAAAAAATGTCGGTTTCATATGTATGTTTAGCTAAATTATACACTCAACTTTTTAAATGTGTTACTATTGTTTTTATAAAATAATATATTTTTTAATTCTTTTAATATAACAGGATATTGAATTATATAAATAAGTATTTTTTAAACTAATTATTACCTCAACCGAAAATTGAAAGGTAAATTTCAAGACAAGCGACTTTCTAGAAACGTTAAGCATTGGGCTTTCTGTTTGACATTGACCAAATCATCTTTTTGGGTTGTTGGATATAGTACCTTCCCATATTCCCAAATAGACCCATAGTACATAAAATAAGCATATATTATTTATTAGAAAACAAAATACCAGTCAAATATTCAAAACACGATAAATGAAAAGCTAAGATATACGTACACTAATAAAAATAAAAAGAAAACTTCGATTCAGTATACCCAATAAAAATTATCGTTGTATTTTAAAGAACCACAAGATTTACTTGTATTTGGAACCAGTGGTTTGACCGTTAAGAAGGCCGGTTCAACTTCTGGTTCGGTTCTAAAAACATTGTTTAAAACAAATAAAAATACGGTAACATGAATCAGATAGGAATTTTCTAAGTTTTTTTTAACTGGATCGGATATCAGACTTATTATCCTACCGTTTAACCGGTTTGAGTAGTTAACATAGTCGAACGATTTTACTTTAGCTAGGTTTACTGAAACCGTTATATTTGAAAACATATGAAACTGGACTAGTTGCTTAGCTGGTTTATAGTTTAACCAATTATTCCGGTTTTCAAAATAGTGACAGTTATAGTTTCTGAGACTTTTAGACTTTTTATTACGAGAAGCTGTGCATCCCGTAATGTAAAAACTATATTTTATAACCAAATCGATAGTGAAAAATTATAACGGATACATTATAATTATTAATATTCAAGATAAATAGGATTGGTTGAGAGTTGTGACATGACTTTGTCTTTGCACATACAAGTCAAATATGAGATCAAACAGAGAGCAAGATGTCAATACTTGAAGTTTACTTGAACATCTTAATATCTGTATGACAACGACATAAGAACAAACAACTTAAACAAGAAGCAAGGCGTAAGGTTAACTAACCAATATCTACTGTCTTGATATGGTACAAGCTAGCTCATAATTTGAAACTTGTCAATTTTTTTATTAGGATCAAAGTTATGAAATATTATAACTTAGATGTATAAATATTGCAAAAGTTAATAAACTTTACAGCTACAATTTAAAAAAATGATAACCCAACAGCCAAACCAGCCAAATTGGTTTAGTCTGGCTGTTTGAAACGCTTTTATCTCTTTTAAAAATGTTAGTTTGCATTAAATAAATTTAAAACACGATGAGTCATGGATATTATTAATTAATTATTTATTTATTTATTATTAAGTAACATACATTTATCAACTTGTGTTAACAGACATTTACAATTTTACAAGCATAGAGTACGATCTTACTTCTTGAGAGTAGTAAATAACTTTTGTATTTTACTTTATAATTTCATTTACACCCTCTTAAACTTAATAAATTTATTATACGCCGCCACAATTTTATTAAAGGTAAATTTCCGTTCTTAACAAAGTTGCACTACAGCCTCTTAACTTTAATAAAGTTACCTACAACCTCTGCACTTTAAGCTACAAAGATTATCAACGAAGTCTATGTTTTCATTTTTTTATACAAAGTCACGTATGTTGCGCTATTTTTTTATTGCCTTACAGAGTGCCAGCACTATATTGGTATTGTAATAAAGAGAACCATTACAACCAAATTATCACCGCAACGCACGAGTTCAGATTACTAGTTAAACATATACATAAATACATATTTTAAAAATAAATACAATAAAATAACGAGTATAAACAATTAGTTTGGTAAACACAACCGGTTCCATACTGTGAACCAAATTGTCAGTTTTGAAAGTATTTTTCTTTTTAAATAGTAAAACTTGAAGTGAACCAAAATGTATAGATCTCAAACTAACTGACTCACCAGATTTACTTCGATTTAAGCAGTTCGATGAGTTTCAATAAGAACACATGTAAAACTGTAACTCGATAATAATTATAATTATTATGTGTTAAACCATGGATTTTAGTTCTACAGATACTGAACCAGTTAAAACTATGAGCTATTCTGGAAGGAAAGTGAAATTATTACAGTATGACAATTGACAAAAACATGGGGATTTCATTAATTAGTAATGTATACATCTAAATTACGAATTTCCTCTACCCTTTGTAAGCTTCAACTTTCGGATTTTGTTTCCGATGAATGTTTCTGGTAACATTTATATTGATCTAGTAATGAAATATCTTCACTTGATAATGATAATGCACCATTACTCAAGTAGTTTCGAGCAACCCGCTTTCTGCAAAATGAAATATATTATTAATTCAAATTTATGAAGGATGTTTAAAAATGAAATGTTTGGTGGTGTAGGCTAGTTTATTATACCGTCTTTGGTTTGAATTGTTAACGGCTTCTGATAAACGAGAAGATTCTGATCTTGAAATGTGGGCCAGTGACGAAAGGTATTCATGAAATACATAGCCTTTTAATGATAACTGTGACCGTAAAGGAACTATTGACCGAATTGTATTGCAAATTGGTGACTCTAAGATGCTGCAAAAAAGACCACACATTTGGTTACATGCATTAAACAAGTCGAAACAAGGATATATACATATACACGTATATTTAGTACTTATTAAATATACTATTTGTCAGAATTTTGAAGTATTTAAATAATATATAAAAAATAAAAAAACTAACTATCGAACACAAACGAACCTCGTTACCGAACGTTCACGAACATATATGAACAAATGCGGCCTCTGTTCATGTTCGTTCATTTAACTAAAAGAACGAAATTTCTTGTTTGTGTTTGTTCATTTATCAAATGAACGAACAACAGATGAACTTCCAGCCGAACGGTTCACGAATTGTTCGCTGAACGTTTGGTTCGTTTGCAGCCCTATACTAGAATAATGGGTCACGTTCAACACATAACCAATTGCAGCTTTGAGGTTACATAATGACGATATGATGTAAAAAGGAAATGAAAATATCCAAGTTTGTCTGAAGAAAAGATATATGCATAAATGAAACTCAAAATAATAGTACCTTTTTGAGCAGGCCCCACTTTGCAGCTTTTTATTTCCTAAACTTTTAACCAAACTATTCTTTCGGTTGATAAATTTTCCCAACGAAACAACATTATTCGATGCTGCTAGCATCTCCCAAGCCAAATCCATTTTGTCATTCGATCCCGAAGCAAAACTTCTTTTTGCAAATACACAGAAGCCATGCTGAGCAAATGTTGATGCCATTTGCAGTTGATCATCGTGCCAGCTGTACGAATGTGACTTCTCATATGAAATCATTGACGGTTTTAAGTTATCCTGTAAGAGACAGAAACCGACCATTAAAAACATCATATAGAGTTACAGACAGCAATTTATAGGTCTGTAAACGAACCAAACGTTCAGCGAACACTTCGTGAACTTCTGTTCGACATGTGTTCACGAACAGTTTACGGACATTCAAATTTCCTTAACAAACGAACACGAACATGGTCTTGTTCGTGTTCGTTCGGTTCATTTACAGCCCTAGCAATTTATCATGTTATAGTATGCAAAATATATATGCTTACACATGTTAACGATTGACAATCCGCAAGTAATAAATCAGCTTCAGATATTAAGTTAGTCATCCCGTAAGAGATCCGTAATGCTTCCAAAATGTCTTTTTCCTCAACCGAGACATATTGACTTAATTCCTTACTGCAGTTTCTTAGTTTTCTCCACGTTTCTTGTACAGCATCTGTCGAACCCGCAGATTTAAACCCGTGAACAGATTCTGATTTTTCGCTAAATTCTATTCGACTACATTCATCCATCATTTGATAATCTCTTGGAATAGATTCGGTAGGTTCGATGTGAGAATCTCCGATTTCTTCTCCATGAACCTGCTCGTGATTATCCAAATCCAAATCTCTAACCACTTTATCTTCTTCACAACCATGATTACGGTTATTGGTTTCACTATCAGTGTTAGTGGGACCCTTTTCTATTCCATAATCACACCCGCTAGAACACATAGTAGAGTACATCATTGTTCCATTCTCGATTTCCGTCTCGGGAACGTAAGAAGATTCCGGAACACAAGACACATCTGGTACTTCGGATGGATGACAAGTGTCCTCATTAAAGCACTCTTCTTCGGAATCAGAAGACAGTACTGCGTTATATTTTCTCCTAGAATTTCTTGTTTCAAGAGGCGTTTCTTCATTTAATTCATCGGTTATATTCAGTACATCTTCGTTCCAGCATGGTTCTGAATCATAAGAAGTTACCGGATCGTATTTTTTCTGAAGCGTTCTTCTTGTGAATTCAAGACCGTTCTCTTCTTGCTCGAAGCAGTGGATGCGTAGCATTTCGTCCTTTTTGGAATTAATATCTTGTGTATTGTTGTTTTCATCTTCTTCTTCCTCGATTGTCTCCATGAGCATAGCGTCTTTTTTGGTCAACAGAGTCGACTTTGTAATCTCGTTATCAATTGTTTCAGATAGTTTGGAAGTGTAACCAAATGGGATCATTTGTGGTAGAACATGATGCCCAGCATTAGTCTCGAACAGCAGTGGAGCATATGTATTCCTCACTTCACTATCTGGCCAATCAGAATTTATACCATTGAATGAAAATGTATTATATTTGACTCGACTTGTTTCCAAACAAAATTTACATCGAAACGTAGACAAACTCAAAACGTACATAGAATTAACATGTGCAGTGGTGTTATACGCGTGATAAAGTATAGACTACAATCGACTTGACTCGTTTCCGAACTAAATTTACGTTGAAACGTATAGTAACTCAAATTTACACCGTGTCACCGTCAAATGAAAACGTACTATATTTGACCCGATTTGTTTCCGAACATAATTTACGTCAAAACGTAGTCCAACTCAGATTGTACATAAAAATAAAACATTTTATAACTGACCCAACTCGTTTTCAAACAAAAATACGTTAAAGCGTAGACGATCTCAAATTTATACCGACACGTACGTAAAAATAAAAACGTAAGAAATTAGTTTTAAAGTAAACTTGAAACTATAGAAACTTGAGGGGGTCAGAGTGAAATTTACAAGAGGATTACTTTTGACATTATACAAAGTTAAAGGGTCACTTGAGAAGCTTGGGGTAGAATGGATCGGTTTGAGGTTATATACATTTTTTTATTTAACCCGTTTGGCAGGATCAGAAATTAAACGAAACCCAAATCGGCCCAGTTACAAGTAAACGGGTCAAAATTGCCAGATTTGTAGACTAACCTTTTCTTTGATTTTGACCTTGGCACCAAAACTGGAGGAGCGCTATGGTTTTACGGATATCGCCATGACAATGATCAATAAACCGTTCTGCAAGGCAAGGATCGATTTCAGCTTTCTCTGCAGCGCAAACCTAAAATTAAAAATATATATATATTAAATAAATGTCAAAATGAAATAATGCTAGAATTTGGGATTATATCATTAATGAATGTTCATCACAATTATGTACCGTATATGCAAGCCTGAGAAGCTCATCTGATGATGGTATTTTAAAGCTAACTTCTATCCTATCTAAATTATTCGGTAAATCAGGATCATCACCTAAGAATAAAATCACGGTGATTAGGTACTGTAGTTAATACGAATAGGAAGCGTAAACTTTAATAGAACGCTTACTGTTGCTAGTTAATATCATTGGACGCTTTGCGGTCTCTGCAAGCTGTTGTATAGTAGCAATAAAACCGCGATCTTCATACGCAGTTACATCTACATCCTCGAAAAGGATTAGAGTTTTAGTTCCGTTTTGTGAATTAGTTGGCTTCGCAGCGGGCCCACAAACGTCTTTTGAATCCTCGTCGTCTGATAAGGGTATCAATTCTATAACATCATTGGTGGATTTGGTTTTGGTTGGGGTTGACTTCGGTTGACTTTTGTTATCTGGATTTTCGGAACTGGCCATAGAGCTGGAACAGCATAACAATTTTCAAACACAATGTGATTAACCAATGACAAAAGTAAACGTATGTTAGCTTGATAAAAATAATTTTGACGAACCATTGAAGCCAGTGAGATTCTACGGCTTCACCAAATTTCTGCTTGACAAGTGCACCATTTCTCCAATCTGATGTATTCACCTAAAAAGTCAACCATCTTGTAAGATATTTGTAATAAGTAGGGGTGTGCAAACCGAAATAACCGAATCATAACCGAATTAACCGACAAACCCAAACTGAAAAAACTGAACCAAATAAAAAACCGGTAGGTCGGTTAATGGTTTTTCTGAAAACCGATAGTAGCGGGTCGGTTATGGTTATCAATGTTTACATACCCACTATAACCGAACCAAACCGACATGTAGTAAAATCTTTGTCAGATTTAAAACTTCTCAACATTTTTTTAAATACTTGATGTTTTGGTTAAACGTTTTTAGTAGTTATTGGTTATTTCATATCGTTTTGGTTGAATGTTTATATGAATTTGTAGAGTATATCACATCACTTTGTTTGAATATTCGGTAATAATCTGTATTAATATTATAGATTATATGTATATTTATACTATGTAATATGCTAATATATAGAAATATGTAATAACAATTTACTTTATGTTAAAAAAAATTGTGCTATTTTTAGCCAAGCCTAAATTAGCGGTTAACCACCCATAAACGACCCACTATAACCTTGAAAACCGATTAACCATAACCGATCGGTTATGGTTATCCATCAACCGACATCACGGTTAAGGTTTTGACCAAAAACCGACCCACACACCCCCCTAGTAATAAGTAAACACTAATTGATATTAGAGTATAGTACATGGACAGTCCCTGTGGTTTACCAAAATTTTGGATTTGGTCCCTAGCTTTCTAAAAGTACACGGATGGTCCTTGTGGTTTGCACTTTGTAACGCATTTAGACCTCAACCAAAATCTAAAGGTTTCGGCATGTGTTAGGGACTAAATGCGTGACAACATGCAAACCACAGGGACCATCCATGTACTTTTGGAAAAAAGTTAAGGAATAAATGCTTTACAAAGTGCAAACCACAAGGACCATCCATGTACATTTGGAAAAAACTAGGGACTAAATGCGTTACAAAGTGCAAACCACAGGGACCATTTGTGTACTTTTGAAACACTAGGGACCAAATTCAAAATTTTGGTAAACTACAAGACCATCCGTGTACTTAACTCTTGATATTAACTTCAAAAATTCAAAAATTTCATAAATTATACTGTAAAGCCAAGTCTCTAAAACCTAATTAAATATCAACTTACTTCAATAACTTGAAACCCTTGCTCTTTGGCACAAGCGTAAATGGCCGCAGATTTCCCGCTCTGCACAAAAATAAGAAAAAAGCTTTAAACCGATGGATAGATAATATAATATACATATATAAAAGTATTTTAGAGTGAAAAAAAAGATGTATACCCCGACTGGGCCTGTAACTAAAAGAACATTCTTTAAACTATTTTCTTCATTGCTATATTCGGAATCACAATCACTGGGACAGTAATTAAGGTCAACATCTTTCATGACCCAATTATTATCATCAGTAGAGCATTTATTGATCCTTGAACCTTTTTCGCGCCATTGTTGTAACCACTCATTAAGAAACTTTACAGATTCAGAGTTTCCGCATATCTGCACACATCACAAAGAAAATTGATTATTGCACTAACTAGAGAATAGCGTAAACTGTGAAGTGAAAAATCTAACCACAGAATATAAACTAAAAAACTTATGTGTTGCATTTGAACAAAGAAATTATGATTTAAGATATCAGACCTCAATGGCTTTATTAGGCTGGTACTTGGTTGTCCATAAGCTATTCTCAGACTGATGGCTACAGTCATTTGATGTCATCCTGATAATGCAAATAAAAAAAAAACAGCTATTGTTGTCATTATGTTTCAAAAATTTCAAAATTGTTATAACCTAATTCTTAAAAATAGAAGATAATGTTCACCCTTCTGACTCCAAATTCATCACAAATTCTGAGTTTTCTGAGAAACATATTTTAACATCTTCACGATCCTACAAATTTAGTGAAAGTAATATGAAAGTGATATATAAACAGGAATGAGGAAACCGTTGTATATGGCAATAAATAATTAAATATATGAAATCCTTATTTAAACTAATACATGCTTACCGTCTCAATGTTTTGACACTCTGTTCCAGATGAAGGGACATCAAGAAAGTTATCAAACTGCAAGCAACTGACTAATCCTTCATTAATCGGTTGTGAGCAAGTATCTTCAGGATCTTGAGTGGCTCTTGCGGGAATGCTTTCGGAAAATATCCAGTTTCCCCAATCAACAGAGAAAGTTTCAGCCTGCAGTATCGGTTTCAAGATCTTAGGTAAACTGTTAAAAAGGGTAGAAACTAGAAATTCAAGAAGTGATAAGTTACCTTTGATTTATCGAATACGTGAACCGGACTAAAATCATTGTTACTTTCTTTTCTATCGCACCATTTATTCTCTGTGCTAGTAGTTTCGGGGGTTTTCTTGCCAGCTTTCCGAAATGAAAAGAAGGGATGTATTTGCTTTCCAGCAAATATACGTGAATTTTCCTGATAGCAAACGATAAATACTTTAGAACTAATAAAAAGAAATTGAAAAAAGAATCTGGACGTATAACAGAGGGTTCACTCAAAAGTAAGAGATTATGGCCAACCTCTGCAGTCATTTTTGCCTCTAACCGTAGATCAGGAATTTGCTTAGGGGGACTCGCAAGCATTTTATCTGAACAATCTTCATTTAAGGAACCATTAGTGGCATTTTTAGAATTTGAATTCATTTGTCGCTTCTGTGGTGTAACACATGCCTGTTGCTTCTTTGGTGTAGTATTTGTTCGTCTTCTAGGCTTTCTAGGGCTCTTTGAATCTTCAAAACCACATGAAATTAATATTACAAATATGCATACATACTGGCATAAATAAAAGACAGTAAAAGTTGGGTTTACTAAGATGATGAACAACATACTTTACAATCACGTAAGATTTTGATATTTAAAAATGTTTAAAAAGACCACTTAATGTTAAAAATCCATAATTTGTTCGTTAAGGGTTGGAAATTTCTTAGGGTGATAAGTGTGCTATATTTTACTAGGTTGTTACGGCATTTTAATGATAAATAAAAAAATCGATACGTAAACTGTGTATGCATTAGCCTTACTCTTCTTTGCATGTTTGCATGTACAAGTACCAATACTTTTAGAGAATAATAATACTATTAGTCACCAGTGACTTTGTCCTAGCTTTCCTAATAGTGACAAATGATCTACCTAAAAGCTAACAGCCCAGCAGAATTTTTGTATCATTTTGGCTCAGCTGATAACGGTTTTATAAAAGAAATTATAAGCGACTGTTAGTGAGAATCAGCATACTCATAATGACATCTGGAGGTGAACAAACTTGTTCAACTTTCTCAGGTGAAAGGACTGGTAGTTGCTCCTTTTGCTGTCTCTTTTTTCTCTCAGAAACTTTAACAAAGAAATCAACTTCTGCACAATGCAATATAAATTATAATGTCATACAAAACGCTGAAGTTGTTGATTTTTACACGATATACCAAAATCCCAACTAAAAAAAATAGAGACGTTGTGACGTGTGTCTAGTCATCAATTACTTACTAACAGTAGCAGGAGAACCTTCTTCATCAGTATTCTTTCCCCCAATTTCATTTCCATTTACAGCAAGCTAGCATCAAAGAGACAGTTATCATTTTCAAGCCTCGAACAAGAAAACATAAAAGCACAGTGATTGAAATAGTTAATAGTCATCATCTAATATTAGCATACTGATGTTATTGTGTCAAAATCTAAGACCCTTTTCGTTCACTGTCCGTTTTATATAACACATGACATCTATGTTCTCATTCAATGACATAGACTATTGTCACGGGCCAAATATTTGAAGGTCGGTTTTTCTAGGGTTTGTACTTGAAACGCTTGGATTCACATGCCAGTCGAGGACTTTTATCAGGGACGGATTGGCTTATCCCCGGGCAACCGGGGACGTCACACGAAGCCTCAAAAGATAATTCCACTACACTATGTCATGTTTCATCTTGCTTGTTTCTAAGGTAATATGCCGATATACCACAAAGCTCGAAATACACACATGGCCACTCTTTTTGCCAGCAAATAACAAGGGAGTGTAAAACAAGTGCAACCACCAGGTTTGTAAAATAGGGTCTGTTTTAAGCTAGTTTGTTCACCAAAATCTAATATCATTATAATCTTTGTTTACACTCCTATAACAATACTCAAACCACTCACCCTATACATGTAAACAAAAATATTGACCCACACTCTAAATCTTTCTTGAATCAGCCATACTACAATTCATTGTAACATACTTAAGTTAATCAGTTAACTATAAAAAAGGAATTAAAATCACAAGTGAACAGTTAAATTTAACAAATAAACATCACCATTCAACATCTAAAACAATAATTACTATTCCACTTACTTGTCACTTCTCAGAAACATTACATCAAACATGTTATATGCATATCACCAAAACAGCAATTAAAAAATTAAAATCACAAGTGAACACTTAAATTCAACAAATAAACACAAACCTTTCTTGAAGCTCGCGGTTGAGCCGCTGCTTTCGGCTTTCGTTTTCTACCTTTTTTAGCTTGACTCCCGCAATTATCATCTTCATCATCTTCCTGTTCTACATCAGGTTCAATATCTTCATCAACACATACAACATTGTCTGGAGACTTGTGTGGGAACAGTGTCGACTGAATCAATCGCCGGCGAACACGCGGTTTGGTCTCCGAATTGGGCGAGATCTCCATCCGATCAGCTCAAATTAGGGTTTCTGAAATTGGGGGTTTTCAACAAATTGTTCAATTTTGGGAGTAGATAGATCGATTAGATGATTAGAGAGGGTGTGATGAAAGAATTGTGGGTGAAATTGGAATTGAGAGTGCGAAGAATATGAAATTAGGGCTAGGTTCCCGCCTTTAGACTTTTCATTCGCGGGTGATTTCTCACACATAGATTAGGATTTTTTTTACAAAAAGAACCCTTGTAGATATGGAGGTATTTGATTGTATTGGTTTGATTTCCCGCCTTTGTTCAATTATGGATTTATCTTGTTTATATGTTGGTAAATGGTTTGGGCATGTCAGGAGGAGGCAGACGATAGACCTGTGTAGAATAGTTGAAACACTTACTGTAGATGGAACGAGGAGTAGAGGCAGGCCGAAAATGACTTGGGATGAGCGGATTAGGCAAGATTTGCTAGATTTGCACCTCTCTAAGGACATGGTCGATGACAGAACTTCGTGGAGACGTAGGATTAAGGTTAAGGACTTTTAGGAGTGTGGCCTGGTTTTTGGTTTACGTTCTCGTCTTATTAGTTTAATTTTTCATTTTGTATGAGGTGTGATATAGCTTTTATAAGTCCCCACCTAGTCCCGGTGTCGTAGTTTTACTAACACATACTTATTCATTTATGTGTTTTTTTATTATTTTTATTCCCCCCCTTCTTTTAGTAGTGTGTGCTTACATGATGTCCCAGAAGATTATGTCTTGGTTCCACTCCTTCTTTTAGTAGTGTGTGCTTATATATTTACCTAGTAGCTTATATCTTGGTTATGGTGTTTAGAGTCGGGGGTCTCACTGGAAGCAGGCACTTTATCCCTGGGATAGAGGTAATGCTTGCCTACATCCTATCCTCCCCAGACCCTGTCAATAGCTTCGCTATAGGTGGGATTATACAGGGTATGGCTGTTGTTGTTGTATATGTTGGTAAATGGCTAAATGTTGGTGTTTTTAAATAAGGAATAATGAATTTTAATAATTCTAACTATTGTCCATTAGTCGGCAGCGGTTTCAATTTCAAAAATTCTTACTGACGGTCTCATCTTTTCATATATTGGCCTTCAATAGACTCTGACTAACAGAACACTAACGTCGTTAGTCTCCGGTCACCGAAAAAATGTTTTTGGCCGGAAAACTCCATTTTGATCGGAAAACTCAACATTTTCGTCTCAAATCTCTTTGTAACCTTATTACACACCATTAGGAACTTTTTTTACTAAAAAGCCCCAATTATTAAGGTCGCCGGAAAAAAAACTCTTTTTTTCCGGAAAACTCAACTTTTTAGCCGGAAAACTTAAAGTTTTCATCCCAAACCTGTTTGTAGCCATAAATCGGACCTTTAGGAACCTTTTTCTGCCAAAAACGTTTTTCTGGCGATCCGAGACTAATCGTGTTAGAGTTCTGTTAGTCAGGGTCCATTGAAGGCCAATATGTGAAAATATGGGACCACCATTGAGAATTTTTAAAGTTGGGGCCGTTGCCGGCCAACGGACAATAGTTGAGATTATTAAAATCCATTATTCCTTTTAATAATTATAATTGTGAGATTTTATTCTGGTGGATTATATTTCAACCTACTTATTGTGAAAATAGAATAAGAAAAGAGTAAACTGCCATTTAGTCCCTGAGGTTTGCTCACTTTTGCCACTTTAGTCTAAAACTCAAACATTTTAAATCTAGGTCCCTGTGGTTTCACTTTTATTGCCATTTTGGTCCAAAAATGAAACAGCTCATATTTGGCTAATAAAATCCTGTTATTTTGTTCTTTTCTCCAGGGACAAAACGGTTAATATAATTTTATTATAACATATTATTAATTAAATTAATGAAGTCAGCTGATATTTGGCCATTTTGCCTCTGAGGAAAATGACAAAATAACAGGATTTTTGTAACACCCTATTTTTTATTTAACGGTTTTATATGCAAATACCAACAATTATATGTGTAGCTAAGACCACACATACTATAAAAAAATACGGGTTTATTAAAACTTTTACAAATTATAAGTTATTCTACATAACGTGATCGAATTCGTTGTTTAAAATATACAACGTGATGAGGTGCGGAAGCATGTAACTATATCGTGTTCGGTTCTTCGTTGAGCTTGATCGTCTCTCGGCATCCAAAATGTACCTACATTTCATAAACATGAAATGCTTTAGTCATACTGGGATTAAAACGTGATTAAACGAGTCCGGGAAACAGTTGATTCTAAAAACAAGAATTTGGAAATGACCTCCACCGTAAGTTACGGTGGCCCCTGTAATGTTATTTTCCTACCGTTCAACAGTCGGCAACCACCGTAGCATTTTCATCTCCACCGTAACTTACGGTGGCACCGTAAGTTGCGGTGGACTCTGTAACAGCCCAGTTTCCTTTTTGCCGTAATTGACACGAAATCTTTCGTATCTTTCAAACCGCTTGTCCGTTTAACCTACCGTTTCTTCCTACGTGATTGTGATTTGATTCTCCATCACATGGAGTTAAAATCCGATATCCTGCTTAATAAATTCTGAGACTTTTATGCCTTCGGCTTATTGTCTTTTTACAAGATTTTGACCCGTTTACGCATTTATCACACAAACATATTTGTTTGACCTTTATATCACATACACTACTTCAACTTAAGGTTATTTACCATATTAGGTTCTAACCACATGTTTATTACACAATTTAAACCCATTTTCACTTGTATGCTTATTTTGACCCGTTAAGGGTATTTAAGCACTTTCGAGCCTAATTTCGCTTTTGATTACTTCTAGCAATCCATCACCACAATTCTTATCATATAATCTCCCACCACAACTGAATTTATGGTGGGTTTAATGTGGTGATCTATAAAAACCAATTTTTACCTCTCGGATCATTATTTTACTGCAAAAACTCAAATAGTGTCATTTGACTAATATAATACCTCTTTCAGCTTCTATACTTATTCTAAGTATTTATCTAATCATAAAACTCATTTCCAAACAACCTTTAAAGGTTGTTTGTTCAATTAGCTAACAAGGGCGTTTTGGTCCTTTTTAGTCTTTCAATTACGACAAGGTCTTTTGAGAGCATGTTTGACCCATGATTCTTCTTTTGAATTATGATCTTGCTCGAAAAGTCAATATGCTCTTCAAAACGCCACTACCCTCTTTTAAAACATTCGCTTTACCCATTTAAGTAACCCATTGTCTATCTAAGACTTCATTAAATACTCATTGAACCTTACGTTCTCAATGAATCATTACTCTATTACACATACCTGGCTCGGGTCAATGTATTGACCTGATTTAATACCTTGCTATACTATTCGCTAAATAGTAGCGATGCAAATATCATTTCTACATTTATTCCTGAAATCCTATAACTCGACAAGAATCATTAGTCGCTGTTATCCAAAGGTGGTATCTTCACCCTTTGACCCGTTTGGTCTAAATGACCGATTATATTGGCGAGATGACATGTATTTTCATCTCGACTATATGACTCGCTCCGATTTACATCGTGCGGTCGCTTTACTTATAATTCATTTCTTAACACTTTTCGGCCTATTAAGGCTTACTTCATAAGTGTCTTTTAAAGCCAATAGTTATGGTCGATGCATGACCAATTTACCGTTTTACCCTCATTGTTTGTTTTGGTTTACCCTATACGGTAACCATTCAAAAGTTCATTTTACATTTGTCATAAAATGATCAAATTACCGATTTAACTCCTTTTAAACCATCAACATGGTTTCTTGTCATACTCGACTATCTTGTTCCGTACGTTTACACGCCGGAACATCATACCTCAATTATGTATTTATCTTATTCGTAACTAATACGATAAGAGAATATTCTAAAATATAAGACCAGTGTAAGTTATACTTACCTTGCATCCGAATTATGCTTTTTCCTTCATTCTTGATTCGTTTGACCCACTTTCACTCCAAGCTTCACCTAGTTTGTTTAAGCGCCAACTATTATTCATCATTTCACAAGGTGGTTAGTTTAGTCATAACTTAATACGATCATTCCACCCTACGCATTTTATATTCAAGAATTATCATTCATCGTATTATAGGTCGGTTTGATTGTTTAAAGTCAACGGCCTATTAATCATAAGTGATTACATGATGTAGCTTTACTACTCATTTAACTACTTGGTCAAATACACGGTAGCATCATACCTAGGCTACCGTTTATTCACTTCGTTTACCAAGTTTTATAACCATAATTCATCGAATTAACACTACATTAATCTTTCTTAACACATGATGATATCAAGCTTCATTTTTAACATGAATTTATCATCATTTCCATTCTTTTTACACCAAACCCAATTCATGGTAATTATGATTCATGTACTCAAACACCTAAATGATTCAAGTAGCATACTTTTATTATCTAATATGAGGATTCTAATCACAATTTAGACACTAACACCATCATATCATAAAAACCCATCTCTATCATGTATGAACAAGTACTCAATCATGTAAATTTGTTCAAGTACTTTGTTTCTACTATCAACTATGATGATTTCTAGCACAATTATATCATCATCTTCATTATCTAGCCATAACCCACTTAGCACATACAAGGGAAATCATCAATTCCCTAGTTTTCAACACTAGTTCATCAAATTGTTAACTAGGGTTGTTCCTACACATAGATTTCTTCACAACTACACTCATGGATTCATCATCCATTCCCAAACTGTGATTTTGAGTGTTCATCATAACTTCAAGACATCACCAAATTACAAAATTTAACATACCTTACGATCCCTTTGACTTGGTGATCATTTATACGCGTTCATGCATTGATTTGGGGCTTGATTCGAGCTCCAATTTGGTGAATTTGTTGATTTTAGGGTTTGAGCTCTCTTGGTCGCTCCTGATGATCGATCCACACACACAAAGTGTGTGTGTGTGTGTGTGTTTTTTTTATTAATAGAACTTGTTCCCTTTTTGAGGATTTTGGTCCCTCAAGTTTTGTTAACTAGTAAGTAGGCTACAACCTACTTATTTTCAACAATACTTTGTTTTGTTAACTAGGTTAAACTTTGCTAGTTTAACTTAGTGAGTTCGGGGTAGTCATAACCCGTTTTATTTAAAGTCCCGTTAGCTCGGGCCTTCTATATACTTTGTTTTCCTCAAAGTATTTATCCTCTTTTAATTAACATCAAATTTATTTATTTAAATCCTAATATTAACCGGGTTAATTTTTACCACTAACGGTATTTTACCCGTCGTCACTAGTAACGTGGTTTAATTACCAAACCCATTTTTTGGGTGTTACAACTCTACCCCCCTTAAAGAGGTTTCGTCCTCGAAACCTTTTCTTACATAATTTATTGAGTTTCAACCCAATGTACATAAACTGAGTAACCTTCTAAGCATTACTCACACTTTGACCATTTGTTAGTGTCATTAGACAAATATGGTAACATCTTTTAATTACACAACATATGTATCTTTTATGCGAATTTACGCAACTCAGAATAGCGCCATCTTGTCATTTCGACTTGTTTGATTAACTTAGCGAAATCCATCGCCTTTATACTTTCGGATTCTTTGTGAATCCGTTATTTTCACCCATTTGGATGTTTCTAGTGAGATCTTTCACTGTTTACAAACAGACCCCTTTTTTTTACGAACTTATTCATTTGGTTCATTCGTACAGCATTCGCCACTAAAATGAATTTCCTGATTTTATCTTATTTATTTAGCACTATCTAGATGTGCTATTAACGGAATTCTACAAGACATGTTACCACATACCTTCCGGCTTTATCCTTTTTATCGTGCCTTTACTCGATCTGACTTCCCAACACTTTGCTTGTGTTGCCTTGTGATCGCTCAGTATAGGCGACCAATACTTTTCGTTATTATGACCTCATGGACCATCACTGCCGTTTTGTACTCACTTACCTTTATTATTTGGCTTGACTGAGTAGCCATTTGGCCACTTGATCATACACGCTTATCAACTATGATTATTTCACGCTAATCTTAATATAGATAGCGTGTTGAACACTTTCTTAATTTAAATATTGACCTTAACCGGCCTCACTGACTAGTCTTATTAGTCCAGTTACTTTATACCCATCTCTCGGGCTACTATGTGATTTTATTTCACATAACTTCCTGACCGTGATCGCGTCACGTCGTGTTTTAGGTTTATTTCCCAATCGTCTCATACTATATATGTTTGATAAAACGTTGTTTTTGACTAAAACGGAATTTTAGTTTAATGTTTTATCTTTAATTTATGTCAAGCAATTTTGACGACTTGGCATTTACTCTTTTACATTATTTGTTTTACTCGAGGATTCTCACTGGTTCTCTCGCTTTGTTTAAGTAACTCGTAGGTTCTCTCGCGTGGCCTCGTAGGCTATTTCCTTAGGTCTTCACCTCCTTTTAATGGGAACCCTAAGGTTTATTCCCCTTTCTTTTCGTGACCCGAGGGTCATTCTGGTCCCGTAGACCTTAACACTAATCGCATTCCCGTAGGTTACGATGATCCCACAGATTCATCTTTTATTTGTATCTACATTCAAATGCATATATGTATATATGCATATATAGCTTCAAAGCATGTCTTGTTATGTTTGGAATCATATATTTCCGCTTTTGAACTTTAGTTGACCTTGACCGTAGTCTAAGGCTTCATTTGTTTATTTTCGGACGAAATTTTTCCGACTTTATGACTTCTCATATCATTTATGCGTCGGTTCATCTTATGCTCACCATTCTCCAGTTTTCATATATCCGTACTCGATTATGTCCCATTATTCTTTTGCTTTTAACGGTACCACTATCTCATTATTCTTTTGCTTTTAACGGTACCACTATCCCGTTTGTATTTACTCATGTCGTCCGACGTGATATTGTAATTGACCCGTTCAACTTTATCCTTTAACTTTCCATCCGAGTTTTCGTATCTCGATCTGTGCATGCGTTTAATTCTTACCCATCAACCGGGTGTTTTACCGAAGTCGTTACTAAAAATATCAACCCGTTACAGAATGGTTGCAAAACTGCCACACGCGGGCCCTGGGTTTTCGGAACTGCATTCGTGTCCGCAGGACGTGCGAGCGCACACGAGTTCAACTAAATCCCGGTTCCAATTTTTGCACCCCCCCTGCGCGCTCGCGCGTAGGACTTATGGTAAAACATGTCTTAAAGTTATATTAGCTAGGCAAATATATTACCTTATAAATAACCTTCCACTTTGTCCCCCACACCGATGTGGGACAAGTGTTTTACCATTTTGGGACATCCATTCAATCACACCCAATTTTCCAACAATTATCACACCATAAAAGCGTATTTAGGTAAGAAACAATTGTAATTAAGTGATCTCAATAACGATATTGGTAAGCGTCTTGTACTGAGATATTGTGGATTGGTTATGAGTGTGATACAATCTTATAATTACGACTTACGAAAAGACCTTAAAGTAGGTTGGCACCAAGGATTCAAGGAAAATGACAAAGTCATTGTGTCTATTATGTAGGCAACATGTCGTGAGGCTTTTTTGAGGGTGAGATGGAGACTGAGTAGAGTTTGTAAAAGCCTTTGAAGTGATCGATGCATGATCGATCGCAAATTTATCGCACTCAAATTTGAAGAATTTTGAATTATTAATCAACATGAGAACCATAGTAGATAGGAGGTGTAATTGTTGAACAAACATACATAAATGAATAAATTAAGTCAAACTTTTACTTCCCAAGTAAAAACGTGTCCACGCATCAATCATTAAACAAACATAGATAATTGAATATGTTTAAGATTAGTTAAAAATGTAACATTTATAAATACATAATTTAAATAATAAATAAAAGTGTTATAAAAGTATTCATGAGGAAGTCAGTTAACCCCCCCCCCCCCCCCCCCCCCCCCCCATAGTTAAGACTTAAGAACGACCATGAAAACAAGTTTTATACCCTACACTAGTTTTATCTTAAGACCATGCGAAAAACGTTTGAATTGCGTTTAGAAAAAAAAAATTTGGTGAGCTTTGGTGCTTTACAAAATACCAATTGTAAGTCAAAATTTTTACAAAAATTGTTTGAAAAAAAAAAAAACAAGGTCGTGGTCGATGCACGACCATTTTAAAACAAATGTGGATCCTTCGAAATTTTCAAAATGTGATTTATCATACTATTAAGCAAGCATTGTTCCCTAATTTGACCCGCCTCTGCCAATGAGGTGGTGGTGGAGTGGTAAGGGAGAGACTTGATATTCTAAGGGACCCAGGTTCGATTTCCGCCCTCCCCATTATTTTCTACGGCACCTGGTGATGATGGGAGACTAGGCGAATAGGTGGAGATCGCTAGTTCGATCCTTGAACTGAGCGGGTTTTACCTCACCGCACTGTCGTGCCTTCGGGCGAGTGTTCATGGGCTTCGGCCCTAGATGAGGGTTTTCCCCGATTCGAATGCGAATGTATCCCGATGTGGTGAATTTCGACAGTAGCCTATTTGGAGGTTTCGTTGTCGTTAAAAAAAATGACCTGCCTCTTGTACACTTCAACCCCAAACTATTACATCATTTCAAGGTGATTTCTAACTCATAAAATCTACTTTATACTAGGCATGGTATCTTACGTTAGCAAGAGAATAGGTGTTTGAATGCTCTTCATGTAATTATATTTTAAAGAGTGAATTGTCAAAATCGTTCCTGAGGTTCGGGTATGTTTGACATTTTCATCCAAAACAAAAAAAATTTGTACTATATAGTAGGGATGAGCATATGAATACCAATACCGATCCCATACCGATCCCGTACCGATCGGTATCAGTATCGGTATCCCGATCGGTATCCACATTTTGGCGATTTCGGTATCGGTACGATACGGTATCGTTATTATACCGATACCGACCCTCAAAATACGGTATAATACCGATACCGTACCGTACCGATACCTAACCGACATGTTTCGGTATCGGTATCGGTACCTAGTTTGGGTGAAAATCGGTATCGGTATTAGTCGGTATCGGTATCGGTACGGGACGGAATACCGACATGCTCATCCCTACTATATAGTCCATTTTTGGGATTTTTGTCATTTTCATCCAAACGTCTGACTATTTTGCCAAAATTGTCCCTGAGATTTGGAATTTTTTGTCATATTCATCCAAATGTTTGTTAGAAAAAATAAAGAAAATTAGATGTTTGGATGAAAATGGCAAAAAATCCCAAAAGTGAAGGACTATATTGTACAAAAAGTTGTTTTGGATGAAAATGACAAACATGTCCAAACCTCAGAGACGATTTTGACAATTTACTCTATTTTAAATTTTAATTGTTGTGTGAGTTGTCACTCTACTAACGATGTGAGAGATTATAAATGTGATTTTTACCTTCAATAGATAGAATTAGCCAAGGATCCCTGTCTATTCGAATTCGATTTTCGTTTGAGTCATTTTCGAATGACATCTGAGTGAAGGGACAAAGCAGAGCTGTAATCTTGGGTTCGACTCTATACATAGCCCCGAGCAGGGTAGGTTTATACATGAAATTCTTTGTCGTTTAAAAGAAAAAGATAAGTTTTAGTTTTCAGTGTAGATCTCAGTGAGATATGAACCTGTTAGTGAGAACTTTAAAATATATCCTTATTGAAGAGAAGTTCTTAAAGAATATAATTGACAAAAGGTGGATTAATTAATATTCACCAAACCACTATAAATATTTGTGTTTTTTGTGTGATGTTTATTCTATGTTAAACTTGGTCATTATTATCTAACAACTATATTGTAATTATAACATTTGTAATTTCACATTAGCAAGAGAACAAATGTTGAATACTTTTCATGTAATTTTTTTTACTTTACTTGTCATATATGAGTTGTTACACCACTGACAATGTGCGCATTTGTATCAATAAACGGAGGACTAATTAAGTAATTATGATGAAACCACATGTACCATTTCAATAATTTTCTATGCTTTTTGTCTATAAATTAAAGTTATTGATCACTTTCTCTAACTCAACTTCCATGTTCCTTACTACTCTCTTTCGGTTTCTAACTTTCTTTACCTCATTTCTTTCTTTCTTTCTTTGGTCTACAACTCCCCTCCTCTCCATCTTGAAAACAACCTCCTTTTGCCCCATTTGCATCTTTAGTTTACCACAATTTGGATAGCATTTGAAGCATCCATTTCACAAACCCAGTTAAGAGCCCCTAAATTTTAATCCCTCATTTACATTCTTCCAACTCGTTTTCAAACATGTCAGATTTTCCTAATGTTTAAACCTTTAAAGATCTTTTATTCAATTGGAGCACAATCATCTTTGATGATTATTGTCTTATTTGTCATTTTGATGACACGACAATCCTTCTTTGAGTTATGATCCTTATAATTCAACGAAAAAAAGAAAACGGGATAAATTTTCGGGGGATACCTCTAACTCTAACATGAACTCACTAGAGGTAGCTTAGGGTGAAGTGGTTAGGAACAAAAAAGGTTTAGGCGAAGAAGCTGATTGTTGGACAATGTCGTAAGAAGAAGCTAAATGTCAATAAAGAAAATAATACAAAAAGTGTTTATTTTCCTTTTGTTGATATTTGTTTTTTTTTTCTACAACAAATTCTGCTATCTAATTCTTCAACGTAAACCTTTGTCTTTCTAGACCATCTTTAATTAAGATCCTTCTGGTTATCTTTGGTGTTACAGTTTGAGGTATCCCCACGACCAGTTTTATCCTATTCTTGTTGAATTCATCTGAATTGTAATTTGGAGCAGAACTATAAAAGGTGATGTAATCAACACCATAAAAATCATCAAAGTTGTTCTCTTGTTTAGACAAAATTTTCCAAGGGTTTGACACTCATCATAACCTGACTTTTATATCAAAATGAGTTGTTGGAAATTGAAAACAAGAGGTTAAATTTGTGAGGCTTAACTTGGTTTGTGAAGTAGATGCAACAAATCCAGTTCCAACATTTAAATTCTTGGTATGGTTAGGGTCTAAATTGCTAAAATTTTATGGGAACAGGATTATTTGCTTTTTTTATGTTGATTTATTTTTTTGTTTGAATATTTTTTTACACATTATGTACGTTATGCATACCGTCCCATAAAACGTGAATGTCACGTACACAATTCATATTATTTAATATAACTTTAATATGTATAATAATATATTTCAAGGTGGTTCGTAATTTTATATTTTATATTACTTATAAACTAGAAAAAGCCAACACTAAGAGCACCCGGGCTCGTCCGTGATAGTATCACGGAATGGAACAACAACGCGTGGAACTTTCATCTCCCCCACCCCGTGGACTTGCTATAACGCGTTATTCTATAACACAATTCCATTTTCGTGATATTTTCAACGGCGTGATATATTATTTTGTGAGTGTAATTGTTGGTTGGGGGGAAATTGTTGGGTGTGGTGGTGAGTGATGACCACCCCGCCTAAAAAGGGTTGTGAGTGATGGAAAAATGGTTGATGACATGGCGGAACTTGATTGGTGCTTGTGAGTGATAGATTTTATCACTAGTGAACCACCCCGTGTCCCCTAATAATTATTTAACATGTACTCTTTTTATAAAGAGAAAGTTTTACTATTCATAAGAATCGTTTTTTAATATATAGATAATAAAAATTGTAAATTTTTTTTTACGTTATTTCTTTCTGAAATCCATGTAAGAAATAAGAAAGAAAAGTGGTTTACACTTAAAAGCAAATAACGTAACATATGCGTAACAAGTTCTGAATCAGATGCATCGAGTCAAGTGTTGTTATCTCAAATCCTTATACGGGGTGGAGATACAATAGGAAGTTAATTTGGCTAGGAAGTGATCTTGACCATCCATTTAGTTAATCAAGGGCTAAGATTAAATCAGGAAAATTGAAAAGAAGAAAAAATGCGCGTGAATTTGTTCAAGGGCATTCTAGTCAATCCAAGCCAATAGTTTCTCTCTCCTCCAATTCCCCCCCCCCCCCCCAATTTTTTAAACGTTAATAACTCTTTCATACGACATTATTTTTTTTATAAAAATTGCACCAAAAAAACGAGCGTTTTTTTATCTTTAAAACGAGTATACTATTGCTATATTTAAAAAAAAAAATTTAAACCCAGTTGTGTAAAACGCAATAGAAAAACCACCAGTTACGTAAAACGCAATGAAAAAAAAACCTAAAAAATGACATTTTTCTAAAACGCAATGCACCAAAAACACAAATAAATGACTTATTTGTAAAATGCAATGGCCAGAAAACACAAAGAAATGTCTTATTTCTAAAACGCAATAGACTGAAAACACATAAAAATGTGTTTTACCTAAAACGCAATGCACAAAAAACACAAAGAAATGTCTTATTTGTAAAACCCAATGCCAGAAAACACAAAGAAATGTTTTATTTGTAAAACGCAATAGCCAGAAAACACTTAAAAATGTCTCATTTCTAAAACGCAATGACCTAAAAAAACAAAAGAAAGTATTCTCTGTAAAACGCAATGGACTGAAAACACCTAAAAATGTGTTTTACCTAAAACGCAATGACTAAAAACACTTCAAAAATGTGTTTTACCTAAAACGCAATGACTAAAGATACTTAAAAATGTGTTTTTTCTAAAACGCAATAGCCAGAAAACACATAAAACTCTCTTATTTCTAAAACGCAATGGACACATAAAACTGTTTCTGAACTGTTTGTGAATTGTCTGTGAATTGTCTACGAATTACTGTCTTCGAAATGAGCCAATTTCTCAAAAATTAATTTTTCTGATGCGTTTTTAGTACAGCAATTTAATCGAAAAAAAAAACCCAGCCAGGGGCTCTGCCCCTTGGACCCCCGCCAAGATCGTAAAACGCAATGACTAAATAAAAACCCAGATCGTGAAAATGAAATTAAAGAATTTCTTACATGGATCGAAGCCGGTTTCTTCATCAATTGACGAAATTTGAAATGATAGAAACACTTATCAGCGATTGAATCGAACAAATCGAGTGATTATCTTCAAAATCACCGGAAAAACGAGATTTTTTATGAAATTAAACTGGGTTTTCTTCAAAAAAACTGAAGAACACGTTGATCGGGGGTTTGAATCATTGATTGGTGATGAAAATCGCACTATAATGTAGTGATTATTGAGATAGAAAGTGAAGAAATGGTTGAAGATGGTGGGTTTTGAAAATGGTGGGTTTTGAAATTACTGGGTTTTGAAAAAGGAAGAAGAAAGGGTTGGATTGACTAAAATACCCTTTTTCTTTATTTTAAATGTTGTCACATGTCATCCTCTTATTGCTTCCTATCCTTCCTAGCGAAATTAATCTTTCTATTTGATCTTTTCCCTCCTTATACGATTAGGTTTAATTCGTTAAATTTTATTAAATTTGTGGTTTAGTGAAAGTTATGGATTTAATCCATCGTTAACGTTGTTGATCCATCGTTTTTATTAATCTTTTTTTTTTTCGATCAATATGTTAAGTTTAACAACACATGATTAGTTGAACATTATATAATGCTCGTTTCATTGTTTTGAAACTTAAATTTTTGGTCCAAAAAATTTTCATCAACCATTCTTTTATAAATGGGAACACGTTATTAGTTTCTTATATGTATTATTTTTAGTGTAGTAAACCCAAAATCTTCCCTAAAGAAAATTTTAAATCGGTATAGGACCAATAAAGAGTTACAAAGAAGCACCAAATCATTTGTATGAGAAAGCGTTTAAGCCTTTATTATCGTAAATATCGAAAAAATGTCAAAGTAAATTAAAACAATTCCAAGTTATTATAAATTTAAAGAAACTAGTATTTACGACCCGCGCTTTGCGGCGGGATTGATAAACCGAAAAAATAGCAGACGTAAAAACGTTGAACCACACACGCGCATTTCAGCGTATTAACTTGCAAAAATTAGTCTGAAACATAAACCATATAAAAGAATAACTAAGTTGACTTATCACTCCGTGCATTGCGATAGAGCCGTTAAACTGCAAAACAAAATAACGTAAAAACTTTGTACCACGCATACGTGTTGGGGGTGTTAACCTGTAAAATTTTGACCGAAAAGTAAAACAACAAATTTGTAAAATATGAAAAGTATACGAGAACAAAGTTGAAAGTAAAAAAGTATTAGATAAAAAAAGTTGTGACAAAATTGAAAAAGACAAAAAGGTATAGAGGAGAAAAGTGTAAAATGTTGAATTATAGCTCTTACTTACAAACCAAAAGTTAGTAAAAAATGGAATATATGAACCAATGGTTGGATGGACCAATAAACCAAAGAGAAAAATGAATTGTGCATCAATTAGTTGTACACAATGTTATTATAACTTATACAAAATTGAATAGTAGTTTCAACTCACAAAATTTTTTGTGAAATTATAGAGGGGAAAATAAATGATAAGTTTTAAAAATGGTAAAATGGTTAATTCAAATCTAATGTCAATAAACTATTTTTTAAAGGTACTAAATGCCATTGCAATTTTCTTGTTTCATCTTTTTAACTGTATTGTCTTTCGTGGCAAGAAAATTTTGTTTATATTATGAGTATGTTTGGTATGGAGCTTCTAGCTAAAGTTCATATTCAATAAAAAAACATTGTTTGATTGAAGGAGCTTGAAGCTTTTAGGCTAGGAGCTTAAAGCTTTTGATTGAACGCTCCTACTAGTAGCGTTTAGAAGGAGCTACAAGTTTTTAAAGAAAAAATGACCATTTTAATCTCTAAAGATAATGAACGTTTTAATGCACAAGCTTTTTAAATTTTTAACTATGTCCATTTTGGTCATTTATACATTTTATTAAATGCTCCAACTACTCTGCCAAACACAAAATATATTTAAAAAGCTACTAGCTACAGCTACCAGCTTCCAGCCACCAACTACTTTTGCCAAACATACTCTATAGAGGGGTTGGTTAACGTACAATATTCCTTAACGTACAATGCGTACGAGATGAAATTACGCACGTTACAAAACTCAAAACCCTAATCATGCATGTTGAAAAAACATAATCACGCATGTTGAAAATCATAATCACGTATGAACATAATCACGCATGTACAAAATTAGAAATCACGCATGGGGTAAAACCCTAATCACACATGTTATAAAACTATTCACGCATATTATTGTTTCATTTCGTACGTATTGTACGTTAAGGGATATTGTATTTTACACTTTCACATGTTATATATTATTGCTTAGACTGTGATAATTTAGGATCAAATAAAACGTGAATGTGACACACTTAATTCATGTTATTTAACGTATAAAAAAAATATAAAGTTTTCGTGTTTTACGTTATTCGTGAAAATGTGAAATCTAAGTAAATAAACGAAAGTGATTTAGTGAAAGTCAGGGCCATCATTGACACTATTTAATTATTTGTAGGGGTGTGCAAAAAATCGAATTAACCGATTCATAACTGAGTTTAACCAAAAAAACCGAACCAAATAAAAACCGGTGGGTCGGTTAATGGTTTTTCTGAAAACTGAAAGTAGCGAGTCAGTTATGGTTATCAATGTTTCCATACCCATCGTAACTGAACCGGCATGTAGTAAAATCTTTGTCGAATTTAGGACTTTTCACCATTTTTTTTAATATTTGATGTTTTTGGTTCAACGTTTTTTTTGTGGTTATGAGTTATTTCATATCATTTTGTTTGAATGTTTATATGCATTTATGGAGTATTCACTTTGTTTGAATATTCGATATTAATATTATAGATTATATGTATTTTAATATTATGTAATATGCTAATATATAGAAATATGTAATAACAATTTATTTCAAGTTCAATAAAAAATTGAGCTATTTTTAGCTCGGCCTAAATTAATGGTTAACCACCTTAACTGTCTAGTAGTTTTGCCCAACTTAGAGAGAGAGAGAGAGTTCACCTGGTGAGGGGGAGTACTTGTGTACTATTGATTGTATTGAAGCATATGAATAAAAAAATAAAAACTTATTGCAATCATTCCTAAATCCTGTTGTGTTAATGATGATATGTTTATTATAACTGTTTAATTAAATTCTTATATTGAATTGAACTATTCTATCGAAAACACACACATACACAAACTCTTAGATCCAACAATTGGTATCAGAGCTGGTTACACTGAATTGAGTTAAACATTGATTCAGAAGATAAACTAGCTCATATTGATAATTGATTGAGTAATCAAAAGGACTTGAGAAGAATTAGACCAGTTGGAACGTTTTATTGTTCTGATACTCTGTCTTCTGATTAATTCTCTATAGAATTCAGAGAGATGTCAATCACTCATGATCCCCACAATACCGGATCGACAAACAAGCCTCCGATGCTCGTTTACCATGAATTCAAAATCTGGCAATGAAGGATGTGTTACCACTTATCCTAGCAGAACACAGGTTGCTGGAGGTCCGTATGTTCCTTCTGCACCAAGTGCTAAACAACCAAATGTCAATGTTCCTAAGAAACCCAATGATTAATCTAAGCAAGATTTATAGAAATTGTGGCTCGATGCTAAGGCATTCGGGATAATTACCATGGCCTTACCCAATGAAATCTATGTTGGATTGCTCCATTGTGAAAATGCCAAAGAATTATGGATTGCTTTGAACGAAAAATTTGGTGGCACTGGCAAAGTGCAAGAGAACATGAGAGAATCTTTGAATAAACAATATGACTCAACAGTTTGAACGATTTAATTGCCTAATCAATGGGCTAAGGCTAGCTGATAAAACGTTCACAAATAATGATCTGAGTCACATATTTTTGAGATCTCTTCCTGACAAGTGGGATGCAATTGCAATAGCCCTGAGAAATTTTGTTGGTTTCAAAGAACTAACTCTAACACAACTTCATGGCAGACTCCTCACATTTAAGATATAAATTTACCAGAAACAAAAGTTGATGTCGGTAGGAAAGGTTGTTGATGACTATTCCTTTGGTAACACTACCTTATTGAGTCATAATGAATCTTTATCAACCATCAGTATGAGTGATCAAGGTTATGATCACTTTGTTGACATAACCACTGGATTTAATTTTCACTCTAACTCATCATCTGCTGGAAACCAGAATTTTGCTTTAGTAATGAATGACCAAAGCCCCATGGACCCAATAGATTAAGAGGAATTTGATCTTCTTGACCCGCTTGCACTTTAAGCATTAGGACAAATTAATTTAATAACAAAACGGGTAGAAAGCTTCCTAGTTTAGAGGGCAAGGGTAAATATGAAAAAGACAAATCCAGAGTTGAATGTTACAAGTGTCATAAACTGTGTCATTTTTCCAGGGGATGTAGGAGTTATACACAGAACCCAACATCATTTGTAACATATCCTAGCCAAATGACTTACCTTGATTCAACTAATAGACAATAGTCAAAAATTTTAAGTGCATATCAAAATTCTTCCCAAATTGCCCCTGGTCCATCTACACATTACACTGCACATTTGGCACATGGATGAGTGCAAATGGCATATCATATGCTAATGGGCTGCCAAAATATCCAAAAAATCACGTCTAAACACCCTCACAATTACAAATTCAATCCCAGACACATTTACCAATAGTTTCTCAAACTACTGGATGTCCTGCACCAGAAACTACTCAACCGAGATTTTTCACTCAAAGCTTTGTAGATTAGAGTTGTTTGCCTGAGGATTTGAATGATGAACATTTTGGAATGTTTGCTATGGATCAAACTAATAAGAACCTTGCATTAGTTTCTATAGAAACCTTAAGTGTGACCTCTGACCAAAACACCGGTTAAATTACTGATTTGTGCATTATACCACACACCGAATTTGTAATTGCTGGATCTCCACAGACTGTTGAGATATCTCTAAACGTATTGAAAGAACTTTGTTTTGATCAGTATATCAAAGCATTTGGGGATTTCAAAGCTGTAAACATCATGTTGAGAGAAAATTGTGAAAATATAAAAACCCTTTGAATCAAACCATCAAATATCACAAAGAAGTTTTGAAAGAAAAAGATCAAATCATTTCAAAACTAAAATGTGAAGCAACTATTTAAAATGTGTAGATTTGTTCATTGTTGTCAAAATACCAAACCTGTCAAAAAGAGCTTGAATCTACCCAGGTAATCTTGTGACAAACCGCAACTTCAGGTTATTGCTTTAAACTAACCACAATTAATTTAAACATACATTGATAGCATTGCATTTAACTAGGTTAGTTAAATGAGTCTACTTTGGTAATTCGGGGAATTACCGGAGCACACACATAATAACTCTCGGACGTTGGTGACTAACGCGAATAATAATTATAAACAGATGGTTTATACGAAACTTGTGTGTTGCATGTCAAATACGTGAACTACATGCTTTAATTGTAAATTACATGAATTATGTGCTTTACTATAAGTTGTATGATATTATGTGCTCCTTGTATGAAAGTTATATAGTTAGGGGGTGTTTATAGTAATCGTGAAAACTTAATAGACTACTTCAAACCCTGAAACCTCTCAAAATCACTGTACGACAGTTTATTCTTCTCAAATCAATCTCTAATCATTTGGCTCTGCAACACAACTCTCCATCCTCAATCTTGATCTTTCCAACTCCCCCAGAACAAACCCTAAATCCATCTAAGGTATGTGCTTGTGTTATACTTTGTTGATAACTTGTTCTTTTGATTCATGCAAACCCTAGATGATCCAAACAATTAATTGTGTGTAACTGATCATGCAAGATAAATATGTAGTTACTGTAGACCGAATGAATGTGTAGTGATTGCTTGATGTTAGTGATACTATGGACATGATGGAACTGTTAGATTGATTGATTTGATTCCTGACACTGTTGATTTCTGCGACCAGGGTTTTTGGTTCGTGGAAACCTTGAAAAATGGTATTTCTGATTGTCAGACTTTGTGAAGTCACAAAGTACGACCTTACATAGTCCACATTTGTTAAGTAATTGAGAGTTCGTATTTGTTAACTTATATAAGGGTCCGTATTTGTGGGATTATGATATTGTCTGTATATGTGACTATGATATTGTCCGTATTTGTGGGATTATGAAGGTCCGAATTTAGATGTTGGAGTGTGATCAGAACTTGTGAAAAGAACTTGTGAAAAAAGTGATTCGAGCTTAGTTCATTTGAGTTGTCCGCACTTATGTCTGCACTTGTGTCCACACTTATGAGGAATTAGTGGTGTCCGCGCTTATGTTCGCACTTGTGTCCGCACTTATGAGGAATTAGTGGTGTCCGCAATGATTAATAATGGTAGTTGTCCGCACTTATGATCAATTGGGTGTCCGCATTTATGATAGATTGGTAGTTATCCGCACTTATGATAAAAAGTGTCCGCACTTGTTCAAATAAAAGAAGATGTCCGCACTTGTTCAAATAAGAAGGTTCGCACTTGTTTAAATACAAAAGGGTTCGAATTTATTTGATTAATATGTTGATGTACTTGTCCGAGTTTGTGTGAATACATGGTTATGTGCCCAAGTTCATGTGTAATTATACATGCTAGGCTCGAGTTCATGTGAATACATGTATGTGTTTAACTGTTTCGAATTCGGCATAGGTAAGTTGTGTGATGTTGTATAATAAATATATTAATTTGATCACTAAAACACCGAGTTGTTTGGACACTTGGGGTATCGCATGACCATACATTTTTATGTACTTACATTATTTAAACCTTAGGTCGCGTATAACGGACCTAACCACTAATTAACGCTAGAAGTACGCTATCATACCGAGCAAACTAAGGTGAGTTCACTAGCTTTTTCACAAGCATGCGTCCTGGGGGAACAAACAAACTAATATTTCTGGGAGGAATACTTTTAAATGTTTGGGTTTAATTTCGATGTTAGTTAATAAACTCAACTCTATCACGAAAGTCCCTACTTACATACCGAGCTAGTTGCTTGGGAGGCAACGGGGTATTAGTTGATAGCGCTATTAGGCCTAACAAACCTAACACCGTGCTGGGAGCCGGGCATGAACTAATGACCTTAAACACGTTGATCAATGATGAGACATTGATGAGGGCACAAAAAAATAGAACAGACAATTGGTATCGAGCTTGTTATTCGTAACATGTCTTTAAACTAAACACTTACATGATTTTCATTAACCGGAACTGTGAACTCACCAACTTTATGTTGACACACTCTTCTGCATGCTTGCAGGTCGTTAGATATCTTCATGGATCGTAACTTGCAATTGGAGGAGCTAGGGATGTCATGGGTCGTGTCGCTTATTGAAACATCTAATGTTATGTGATGTTTAATAAACAATTTGTTTTCGAATGTTTAAACAATTACAATTGCTTCCGCTGAACGAATACTTTGTTGAATCGCTTATTTTAATGAGTACTTTTCATGTTGAATAAGATTTTGAGTTTAATATACTATTGTTGGTTCAACGTGATTAGTGGCTAGATCCTGGTACGTCACACGTCTCACGGTGAGTCCTGCATGTGGTATTTTGGGGCTGTGACAAATCTACCCAAGTAAATTGTCAAAAATGGGTAAATTCATACAACAAAGGGTTTGAGATTTTATTAAATCTTCAAAGTAAAATCAATGCCATGTTTTGTTTAGGATACGCTTACACACAAGGGCCAAATGATTACACTCTCAAGACTCAATGTATAACAACCCTCCTAAAATATTTCTGACACTCCTAAAATATTTATAAGGTCCCTAGACGTCTTAAAATACACCCCGCATACGAGATTTGACCCTATATACCTTTAATTTACCAAAAAATAAAATAAAAACAATTTCTGAGGGACGCTCGCGGGCCGCGAAGACCTTGTCTTCAGGCTACGCGGGGCGCGACAGCTTTAGATCACGGCGACACCTTGAGTTGCCACATGGCAGCATCGTGTCAAAGCTAGAACCAACGAATCAGCAAGCCTAGCCCCTATAACCCTACGTCGCGGGGCGCGAAGACCCCTTAAGGATCCTACGCGGGCCGCGAGGAAGTGTCGATCAGACACTATAAATAGAAGGCATCGGCCTTCAGTCCCAACTCGTTCACATTCACTTTCTCTCTCAAATCTCTGCATAGTAGACAGAATGCCGGGCATACTACCCCCCCTAAATAACGAAGTTCTGCCTCGTTGTAAGTATCATAACCCTCGGTTACGTATTAGATACACTGCCCGATTGATCTAGTGCTCCGTAATGGCTGTCGAGGCTCTGCCCGACGTAGTCGTTGGAGTTCTATCTCGGGGAGGGTATAACTAATGTAAATATTGAGTTATTATACTAACGCTTGTGCATTATTTAAAATTTATAGATTATAGCCAGGAATCCACAGGAAATTACCTAAGATAACAATGTGAGTAATCTCCTTTTTGTAAACCTTTTTGCAAACCTTTTTGCAAACTGTTTTTACAAAATCTCAAATGTTTTACATTATATTAAACAGTGATTGAGTATTTGTATTCTACAATTATCGTCGGTATATTGCGGTTTTGTATACAAAATTTGTTACAACACTGTGAGTAGTAACATGACCATAAGTCGGGTTGACAGTACCGTGGGTGGTAATTAAAGTAGATGGAAACAAATGTAATTGCGAGATCGCTCTCAATACTGTAAAACTGATAAATCCTGTCTTGATTAAATTGGGATTCACTCACCAGTATTTCCCACTGACAAAATGTTTTTAAACGTGTTTCAGGTAACAAAATGTGAAGCCAAATAGAAGCCAGCTGGACAGCACTGAAGGTTTGGAAAAGTGGCTATAAAAGTTACCTAAATAAAGAAGATGTTTTATTTCAATAAAATAGGGTTTATCCCTATAAACCAGTTTGTAATGAAAACTTGGTTTTTATCCCAAATAATTATTATTATAAATATGGTGTTTTACTCTGATAAAATATTTCCTAACTACGGTCCAGATGAAATTTCCGCTGCCAAATAATGATAAACACCGATACCACCATCTCTAAGTAGGCCGCGGCCGCTCGCCGCCCGAGGCAGGGGTCGGGTGTTGCGACAGAAGGTGGTATCAGAGCTACAACCACTGATTTCAGCCACAGAAGTGTTCCACTGACACCAAAATTTTATCTGTTATGTTAGGAAATTATCTACGGGATTATGTGCGTATATTATTGTTTTGTGTTATTTGACAATTTGTTAGTTTACAGTATGAGCAACCAAGGACCTTCAGATGCTTACCGTCAGTTGTCCAGCTCACCTTGGGACGAAGGAACCTCTTCACAGCCTATCCCCTCGGGGTATTCGGCTGACACCGAAGAAGGGATTTTCATGTTCAAAGCACAATCTGAAGAGTCATTCCCTCCCAAGAAGAGAGGATGGTTCAGTAGAGGAGCTTGATGTGCGTAGTGCGTGATATAATTTTATGTATATTTTTAGCCATTTTTACACTTTAGTCAAGTTTTAAATTTATAAAACACGATATTTTACTAACACTAAACACACATATGGGCAAGTGCACCCATCGTGAGCGTAGTATAGCGTTGGTAAGTTACCGAGGTCGTCCAAGGACACAAGAGCTTTTAGTACCGGTTTATCCTCAACGTCTAGTCAAATCAAAATTTTAGAAAAAAGGTTTAAACATGAAATTAAAAACTTAAAAATGCTGAAAATAAAAATTAAAAATAAAAAAAGATAGACAAGATGAATCACTTGGATCAGACTCGCCTTTAGTGTAACCTTTGATTATTTCCGCACTTTTGCACTTTTTAAGAGATTATCTTAGTTATAGTAGTAGGCCCCTCTTTTGAAGGTGACGTTACCCTCAACCTAGTAGTTTGAGTCAGCAAGGATACAATCCTAAAGGGTTGGATTATTGAAAGATAATTAATTAAGTTATTAATATGTAATGTGGCAGGCCCCTCTTTTGAAGGTGACGTTACCCTCGGCTAACTAGTTTGAGTCAGCAGGGATACAATCCTAAGTAGCCGAGTTAAGGTTTTAATAGTAGTTTACATACGAGGGGATCAAGAAATTCGAACCCCCGCCATCCAATACCAGTGCGTATTGAAGGAGGTCCTACTAAGCTTGACCCAGGTCCTTCCAGGATCTATACACTGAACAAGGCAAAACGCTTACCAAACCATTCCCTTAACACCCGACCAGGCAGCCAATATATCTCCAGATAGACCGTGGAGATATGAATGGTGTAAATCTTTTATTTTATATAGACAGTAAAATAACGCCAAGACACCACGGAAAAATGATAAGGAAGTTTCACCTTCAACATAAGAAACTAGTTATTAAAGTCATAAATACATAACCAAATAAAAAGTGCGAAAAGATTAAAAATAAAAAGTATTACACTAAATGCTTGTCTTCACCAAGTGATGTAAGAGACTTAGGCAAACATGGCCTTTGATTGTCAAGAACTCTTACTATCAATCTTGGATCCCGAGACTACTACACACACTCTATGATGGATGATGGTGGTGGATGTGGGTTGTGATGGTGGTGGTGGGTGGGTGAAGTGTGAGAGAGGTGGTTTGCCAAGGGATGCCTTTGAAGTGAACCAAGCACCTCTATTTATAGCCTGCACAGAAGCCCGGACACGGCCCCCTGTCCATTAGGCACGGCCCAGTGTCCATCCATCTTCTATTTCTTCATTAAATGCAGTTTGTCTGCATTAGTTGACCACGCCCCCGTGTCTGCTGGGCACGGCCCCGTGTGCAGAAGTGTATCTGTACTATCAAGATTTGCTTGGATTCTACGAATCTTAGCGTTGACCACGGCCCCGTGTCCGCTGGGCACGCCCCCGTGTTGGGAAATAGAAGCTTCTACAACTTTGTCTTTTCTGCAGACACTTGGGCACGCCCCCGTGTTCAGCCTCCTGATCTCTTATTTTTGCTTAGGAAGATGCTGTCGAGGGGTCGGGCATGTCACGTTTATTGCTTTTCTTGTATTATTGTTAGATTTGACTGCATTTTTGCTTCTTTTGTTCATTTAAGCCCATTTAACCCTGAAAATACAAAAAGAAGACAAAAGCACACTTTTTCCAACATTAGTACTAAAAAAGGGTTAGTTTTATGCTTCATTTGATATAATTTATATGTTGCATTTTACACACATCAAATACCCCCACACTTGAATCTTTGCTTTTCCTCAAGCAAAACTCTTTACAATGTGGCTTACACACCCAAATGGAATGGCTTACACACTTGAATCGGTTTTCGTAAGACTTTTTATTTTTATGACTTTTTATTCTAATGAAGCAATTCTTCAAACAAAGTTCTTTTTGATGAACTTGTTTGTTTATTTTTTGGCTTCAACATTTTTTTTTATAAGGAATGTCACATGAAAACCGAGCTTTTTACTAAAATAAAGGGTTTAAAATGAAAAAGGGGTTTTGGTGGGTAAAAGGTGTTTGTTTTGTGGGTTTAGAAATGAAAAAGGTTTAGGCTAAAAGGGGTTAACTAGGGAGATTTTGGGTAGGTGGTAAAAAAAGGAAAATAATGGTGTTTAAAGAAAAAGGGTTAGTCCTAATGCCTCAATCATTTACTTACTTGGGTTTAAGTTGGTAAGGACCGGGAATGTATCATCATGGTAAGTTCTAGAGTCGTAAGAAACCAAGCGGCTATTCACCCAAGAAACGAAAAATGAGCATTTAGTTTAAAGATTTGTATTTGTATGCTCAATAAATGCTCAAAACTCACTTTTTTGTGCGAATGGGTTTTTATGTGATCAAGTATATATAATCAAATTTTAACTAGATTTGTCATGCCGTTTCATAATTTTCTTATTTTGGTTCTTTTTATCACGACGCAATTGGTTGTAAATTTGTAAAAATATAACCTTTTTAGAACTTGTTATTCCCAAATTAAACCAATACAAGTAAAAAAAATGAAAAGTTTTTTGAAAAAAATTTGGGGTGTTTAGCGGTTGCAATAGAGTTTTGTGTAAGGCTTGTAATTAGGACTTGCAAAATTCAAGGTTTTAGCATCCCCCCACACTTAAATTACACATTGTCCTCAATGTGTCCCAAAAATAAGTTTTTAGGTTGATTGAATGTGTAAAAGGTGTGTTAAAAACAAAATTTTATGTTACTGGGTATCTGGACACGGGCCCGTGGTGTCCGGGCACGGCCCCGTGTTCAGGTTGCCAGTAACAGAAATTATCAGAAAGTAACAGAAGGTTGGGCACGGGGGCGTGTTCAGCTAACACACCCCGTGTCCAGTTACCTGAACTGGGCGTTTTTTTGCAGATCTTTCAGCACGGGGCCGTGTTGGCTGGGCACGACCCGTGCTTAACTTGCTGTAATGAAGAAAATTTGTCGGGAGGCTCTGTTTTTGTGCATGGGGTGTTGGTTCAAGTTTCCCTTAGTATCCTTCACCATTCCGAGTGTGTTTTATTCCTGAAAATTAAAACTAAACTATAAAGCATAAAAATTAATCTAAACTAAACTAAGGACAGTTCCGCGGAATGCCTCCGTGGTGCGCCACGTTTATAAGGGTCCTTGGCTAGACCCAAAGCCAGTCATATGTTACCCAAATGGGATGTTTTGCATCCCATGTTGCACCGTCGGAGAACATCATCCAAACTTGAGTCTATGACTTTCATGTAATTGACCGGGTCATCGTCTTCTACTCTCTTACCAACTCCGAACTTCATTTCCTTGTCCCCAACCCTCAATGTTAGTGTCCCACCATTCATGTCCACCACTGCGTGAGCCGTAGCAAGGAATGGCATCCCTAAGATGAGTGGTACTTCGGTATCTTCCTCCATATCTAGTATGACAAAGTCGGCTGGGAAGACAAAGTGTCCGACTTTAACTAGTAGATTTTCAGCGACACCTTGTGGGTATTTAACTGACCTATCGGCGAGTTGTATGCTCATTTTCGTAGGGCTTGTTTTCCCTAGGCCGAGTCGGTCGAACATTGATGCGGGCATGAGGTTAATACTAGCCCCGAGGTCGGCTAGTGCGTTACGAATGGGTGATTCCCCTATTGAACAAGGGATGGTGAAGCTCCCAGGATCGATCTTCTTTTGCGGGAGTTTGTTGAGTAGCAAGGCGGAGCATTCTTCGCTTAAATTAACTAATTGCAATGATTCAATTTTCCTTTTGTGAGTGAGTAAGTCCCCCATAAATTTTGAATATTTAGGCATTTGGGTTAGGACTTCAACAAATGGAATATTAACAAGCAATTGTTTTAGTAAATTTACGAACTTTGTGAATTGATCATCGGTCTTTTGGCGAATTAACCGACCGGGGTATGGTATCGGAGGATTCTTGGTGGGCTCTTGATTTGGTGGAGGAGCCGTCTCTTGTTGGGGTGTCGATGGAGTTGTGGTTTGGCTAGATCGGCTCTTTTCAGTTGGAGGTAATGGAGCCTCCTCGGGACCCACGGTACGGTTTCTCAATGTGATGAGATGCATTTGCGCCTTTGGGTTGGTATCGGTATTGCTTGGTAACGCGCCTTGTGGTCTCTTGGAGAACTTTTGAGCTAGTTGATTTATTTGTTTTTCAATGTTTTGAATACTAGCTTGTTGATTTCTAAAGTTCGATTCCAGTTGTTGAAATCGATCCGAGTTTTTCTTTTCGGTGTCGGAGATGAGGCGAGATACGGTATCTTCAAGCCTCTCTCGTCACCCTTGTTGTTGAGAGAAATTTTGTGACTCGTTTATTGGTTGTTGAAAGTTTGTTCGTTGGTTTAGATTTTGTTGGTTACTACTGTTGCCGGGTTCTCTCCAACCAAGGTTAGGGTGGTTAAACCATCCTTGGTTGTAGGTACCCGTTGGAGGACCCGACGACCTAGATCTATTATCATTGTAGTTTACCGAATCTATTTGATTATCCATTTCTTTCATACAACTCCAATTTTCATGTTGCCCACCACACCCTTCGCAAGCCATAACCGAGGCCATTTTTTCCATTTCTAACTTTTTGATTTTTGAAGAAAGGGCCTCGATTTGAGCTTGCAAGGAGGTGCTCTCATCAACCTTATGGGCGCCCGGGGCAATATATTTTGTGCCTCGGGTAGTGTGCCACTGAAAATTGGTTTGAGCAATTTTCTCAATTTGATTATAAATTTCATTTGGGCGACGATCACCTAAAAGTCCCCCGGAGCTAGAGTCAAGTGTTTGTCTTGTGTATGGCAACAACCCATTATAGAAAGTGGATACTTGTTGCTATACCGCAAGACCATGATGAGGACACTTTCTTAGTAGCTCCTTGAACCTTTCCCAAGTTTCATATAAGTATTCCCCGTCCTCTTGTGAATATGTGTTAATTTTAGTCATTAATTTAGCCGTTTTAGTAGGAGGGAAATACTTATATAAAAACTTTTGGGCTAGTTCATCCCAGGTGTTTACCGAGCCAACTAGGAGGGTATTAAGCCAAGCCTTAGCTCGGTCTTTTAGCGAAAATAGAAACATTCGAAGGCGGATGGTGTCATTTGATGGTCCATTGATCCGAAAAGTATCACATATTTCCAAGAAGTTAGTGATATGTAAATGGGGATCTTCGTCCGCAAGCCCATGGAAGGTTGCGGACTTTTGGAGCATTTGTATCAAATGCGGCCGAAGTTCGAAGTTGTTGGCCACGACATTCGGTGCATTGATAGCGGCGCCGAGATTACCTACGGTGGGTCGTAGCCCGTAGGTAATCCATGAGGGTACGTTGATCCGCCATTGGAAGTGGGTCTCTAGAAACTTTCTCTTGGTTTTTAGCTTTAAGTCTTTTTCTTAGAAAGCGTTCGGGTTCGTCTAGAACTGGAGCTCATACACTGCGTAAAAAAGTTCAGATGTGGCGCCTGGGTTCCAAGTCCTGCAATAAAAACAAAAAAGAACGTTGGTCAGAAGTTTCACCACGGCCTCGTGCTCAGATGAACACGACCCATGGTCGGAGATACAGTAATTGTTTTCCGAATCCCTGTTACTGGGGAGCTCAACACGGCCCCGTGCTGCACCGACACGGCCCAGTGCTCAACTCTCTGTAACTCGGAAAATAAAAACTGCCCATAACAACGCTGGGCACGGCCCGTGTCCGACCAGGCACGGCCCGTGCTAAGCTCTGCAGAAGCTGAAAATTTAAGAAAAATCCTAAAAAAATAGAAAAATAAGAAAAGCGATTAGGCCGTTGATTCCTAACTTTCTTAAAATCCTTGTGTCCCCGGCAACGGCGCCAAAAACTTGATGTGCGTAGTGCGTGATATAAGTTTATGTATATTTTTAGCCCTTTTTACACTTTGGTCAAGTTTTAAATTTATAAAACACGATATTTTACTAACACTAAACACACATATGGGCAAGTGCACCCATCGTGAGCGTAGTATAGCGTTGGTAAGATACCGAGGTCGTCCAAGGACACAAGAGCTTTTAGTACCGGTTTATCCTCAACATCTAATCAAATCAAAATTTTAGAAAAAGGTTTAAACATGAAATTAAAAACTAAAAATGCTGAAAATAAAAATTAAAAATAAAAACAGATAGACAAGATGAATCACTTGGATCCGACTCGCCTTTAGTGTAACCTTTGATTATTTCCGCACTTTTGCACTTTTTAAGAGATTATCTTAGTTATAGTAGTAGGCCCCTCTTATGAAGGTGACGTTACCCTCAACCTAGTAGTTTGAGTCAGCAAGGATACAATCCTAAAGGGTTGGATTATTGAAAGATAATTAATTAAGTTATTAATGCGTAATGTGGTAGGCCCCTCTTTTGAAGGTGACGTTACCCTCGGCTAAGTAGTTTGAGTCAGCAGGGATACAATCCTAAGTAGTTCGAACCCCCGCCATCCAATACCAGTGGGTATTGAAGGAGGTCATACTAAGCTTGACTCAGGTCCTTGCAGGATCTATACACTGAACAAGGCAAGACGCTAACCAAACCATTCCCTTAACCCCCGACCAGGTAGCCAACATATCTCCATATAGACCGTGGAGATATGAATGGTGTAAATCTTTTATTTTATATAGACAGTAAAATAACGCCAAGACACCACGGACAAATGATAAGGAAGTTTCACCTTCAACATAAGAAACTAGTTATTAAAGTCATTAATACATAACCAAATAAAAAGTGCGAAAAGATTAAAAATAAAAAGTATTACACTAAATGGTTGTCTTCACCAAGTGATGTAAGAGACTTAGGCAAACATGGCATTTGATTGTCAAGAACTCTTACTATCAATCTTGGATCCAGAGACTACTACACACACTCTATGATGGATGATGGATGATGGTGGTGGATGTGGGTTGTGATGGTGGTGGTGGGTGGGTGAAGTGTGAGAGAGGTGGTTTGCCAAGGGATACCTTTGAAGTGAACCAAGCACCTCTATTTATAGCCTGCACAGAAGCACGGACACGGTCCCGTGTCCATCCATCTTCTCTTTCTTCATTAAATGCAGTTTGTCTACATTAGTTGACCACGCCCCCGTGTCTGCTGGGCACGGCCCCGTGTGTAGAAGCGTATCTGTACTATCAAGATTTGCTTGAATTCTGCGAATCTTAGCGTTGGCCACGGCCCCGTGTCCGCTGGGCACGCCCCCGTGTTGGGAAATAGAAGCTTCTACAACTTTGTCTTTTCTGCAGACACTTGGGCACGCCCCAGTGTTCAATGAGCACGGGGCGTGTTCAGCCTCCTGATCTCTTGTTTTTGCTTGGGAAAATGCTGTCGAGGGGTCGGGAATGCCACGTTTATTCCTTTTCTTGTATTATTGTTAGATTTGCCTGCATTTTTGCTTCTTTTGTTCATTTAAGCTCATTTAACCCTAAAAATACAAAAGGAAGACAAAAGCACACTTTTTCCAACATTAGTACTAAAAAAGGGTTAGTTTTATGCCTCACTTGATGTAATTTATATGTTGCATTTTACACACATCAAATACCCCCACACTTGAATCTATGCTTGTCCTCAAGCAAAACTCTTTACAATGTGGCTTACACACCCAAATGGAATGTGTAGAAGAGAATTTTTTGGGCTTGTCTTGAGTGTCGGGAATCCAAGATTTTTATTAGGTTTTATTTTTATTTTATTTACAATCCTATTCGTTATGATTTATTTAGAACATTACATAAGAAAATTACTTATTTGGGCATAACATGCCTCTTTAAAATTCTATTTATATACAAGTTCACATACCTCACGGGAGATCACTCAACACTCGGCCGAAGATGTATTTTTGTGAAACACTCGGGACCGGCATGGAACTTACTTCTACCATATGCTTGCCAAGCAATCAATCCTCCTCCTTTTTAACTATAAACCTTTGTAAATATTAAGAGGACTTTGGGGAAGGGTTAGGCTTGAGTTAAAGGTAGGTGGTTTTGGGTTAGTGGTTAGTAGAAAAGGGCGAAAGGCGTAAAAAGCGTCGGTTTTCGTAAGACTTTTTATTTTTATGACTTTTTATTCTAATGAAGCAATTCTTCAAACAAAGTTATTTTTGATGAACTTGTTTGTTTATTTTTTGGCTTCAACATTTTGTTTTGATAAGGAATATCACATGAAAACCGAGCTTTTTACTAAAATAAAAGGTTTAAAATGAAAAAGGGGTTTTGGTGGGTAAAAGGTGTTTGTTTTGTGGGTTTAGAAATGAAAAAGGTTTAAGCTAAAAGGGGTTAACAAGGGGGATTTTGGGTAGGTGGTAAAAAAAAGGAAAATAATGGTGTTGAAAGAAAAAGGGTTAGTCCTAATGCCTCAATCATTTACTTACTTGGGTTTAAGTTGGTAAGGACCGGGAATGTATCGTCATGGCAAGTTCTAGAGTCGTAAGAAACCAAGCGGCTATTCACCCAAGAAACGAAAAATGAGCATTTAGTTTAAAGATGTGTATTTGTATGCTCAATAAAGGCTCAAAACTCACTTTTTTGTGGGAATGGGTTTTTATGTGATCAAGTATATATAATCAAATTTTAACTAGATTTGTCATGCCGTTTCATAATTTTCTTATGTTGGTTCTTTTTATCACGACGCTATTGGTTGTAAATTTGTAAAAATATAACCTTTTTAGAACTTGTTATTCCCAAATTAAACCAATACAAGTAAAAAAAATGAAAAGTTTTTTGAAAAAAAATTGGGGTGTTTAGCGGTTGCAATAGAGTTTTGTGTAAGGCTTGTAATTAGGACTTGCAAAATTCAAGGTTTTAGCATCCCCCCACACTTAAATTACACATTGTCCTCAATGTGTCCCAAAAATAAGTTTTTAGGTTGATTGAATGTGTACAAGATGTGTTAAAAACAAAATTTTATGTTACTGGGTATCTGGACACGGGCCCGTGGTGTCCGGGCACGGCCCCGTGTTCAGGTTGCCAGTAACAGAAATTATCAGAAAGTAACAGAAGGCTGGGCACGGGGGCGTGTTCAGCTAACACACCCCGTGTCCAGTTACCTGAACTGGGCGTTTTTCTGCAGATCTTTCAGCACGGGGCCGTGTTGGCTGGGCACGACCCGTGCTTAACTTGCTGTAATGAAGAAAATTTGTCGGGAGGCTCTGTTTTTGTGCATGGGGTGTTGGTTCAAGTTTCCCTTAGTATCCTTCACCATCTTGAGTGTGTTTTATTCCTGAAAATTAAAACTAAACTGGAAAGCATAAAAATTAATCTAAACTAAACTAAGGATAGTTCCGCGGAATGCCTCCGTGGTGCGCCACGTTTATAAGGGTCCTTAGCTAGACCCAAAGGCAGTCATATGTTACCCAAGTGGGATGTTTTGCATCCCATGTTGCATCGTCGGAGAGCATCATCCAAACTTGAGTCTATGACTTTTATGTAATTGACCGGGTCATCGTCTTCTGCTATCTTACCAACTCCGAACTTCATTTCCTTGTCCCCAACCCTCAATGTTAGTGTCCCACCATTCATGTCTACCACTGCGTGGGTCGCAGTTAGGAATGGCCTCCCTAAGATGAGTGGTACTTCGGTATCTTCCTCCATATCTAGTATGACAAAGTCGGCTGGGAAGACAAAGTCTCCGACTTTAACTAGTAGATTTTCGGCGACACCTTGTGGGTATTTAACTGACCTATCGGCGAGTTGTATGCTCATTTTCGTAGGGCTTGTTTTCCCTAGGCCGAGTCGGTCGAACATTGATGCGGGCATGAGGTTAATACTAGCCCCGAGGTCGGCTAGTGCGTTACGAATGGGTGATTCCCCAATTGAACAAGGGATGGTGAAGCTTCCAGGATCGATCTTCTTTTGCGGGAGTTTGTTTAGTAGCAAGGCGGAGCATTCTTTGCTTTAATTAACTAATTGCAATGATTCAATTTTCCTTTTGTGAGTGAGGAAGTCCCTCATAAATTTTGAATATTTAGGCATTTGGGTTAGGACTTCAACAAATGGAATATTAACATGCAATTGTTTTAGTAAATTTACGAACTTTGTGAATTGCTCATCGGTCTTTTGGCGAATTAACCGACCGGGGTATGGTACCGGAGGATTCTTGGTGGGCTCTTGATTTGGTGGAGGAGCCGTTTCTTGTTGGGGTGTCGGTTGAGTTGTGGTTTGGCTAGATCGGCTCTTTTCAGTTGGAGGTAACGGAGCCTCCTCGGGACCCACGGTACGGTTTCTCAATGTGATGAGATGCACTTGCGCCTTTGGGTTGGTTTCGGTACTGCATGGTAACGCGCCTTGTGGTCTCTCGGAGAAATTTTGAGCTAGTTGATTTATTTGTTTTTCAATGTTTTGAATACTAGCTTGTTGATTTCTAAAGTTCGATTCCAGTTGTTGAAATCGATCCGAGTTTTTCTTTTCGGTGTCGGAGATGAGGCGAGATACGGTATCTTCAAGCCTCTCTCGTCCCCCTTGTTGTTGTTGAGAGAAATTTTGTGACTCGTTTCTTGGTTGTTGAAAGTTTGTTCGTTGGTTTAGATTTTGTTGGTTACTACTATTTCCGGGTTCTCTCCAACCAAGGTTAGGGTTGTTACGCCATCCTTGGTTGTAGGTACCCGTTGGAGGACCCGACGGCCTAGGTCAATTATCAATGTAGTTTACCGATTTTGTTTGATTATCCATTTCTTTCTTACAACTCCAATTTTCATGTGGCCCACCACACCCTTCGCAAGCCATAACCGAGGCCGTTTTTGCCATTTCTAACTTTTTGATTTTTGAAGAAAGGGACTCGATTTGGGCTTGCAAGGAGGTGCTCTCATCAACCTTATGGGCGCCCGGGGCAATAGATTTTGTGCCTCGGGGAGTGTGCCACTGAAAATTGGTTTGAGCAATTTCCTCAATTTGATTATAAATTTCATTTGGGCGACGATTACCTAAAAGTCCCCCGAAGCTAGAGTCAAGTGTTTGTCTTGTGTGTGGCAACAACCCATTATAGAAAGTGGATACTTATTGCCATACCGCGAGACCATGATGAGGACACTTTCTTAGTAGCTCCTTGAACATTTCCCAAGTTTCATATAAGTATTCCCCGTCCTCTTGCGAATATGTGTTAATTTCAGTCATTAATTTAGCCGTTTTAGCAGGAGGGAAATACTTATACAAAAAGTTTTGGGCTAGTTCAACCCAGGTGTTTACCAAGCCAACTAGGAGGGTATTAAGCCAAGCCTTAGCTCGGTCTTTTAGCGAAAATGGAAACTTTCGAAGGCGGATGGCGTCATTTGATGCTCCATTGATCCGAAAAGTATCACATATTTGTAAACCTTTTTGCAAACTGTTTTTACAAAACCTTTTTGCAAACTGTTTTTACAAAAGTATCACAATGTGAGTAATCTCCTTTTTGTAAACCTTTTTGCAAACTGTTTTTACAAAACCTCAAATGTTTTACATTATATTAAACAGTGATTGAGTATTTGTATTCTACAATTATTGTCGGTATGTTGGGGTTTTGTATACAAAATTTGTTACTACACTGTGAGTAGTAACATGACCACAAGTCGGGTTGACAGTACCGTGAGTGGTAATTAAAGTAGATGGAAACAAATGTAATTGCGAGATCGCTCTCAATACTGTAAAACTGATAAAACCTGTCTTGATTAAATTGGGATTCACTCACCAGTATTTCCCACTGACAAAATGTTTTTAAACGTGTTTTAGGTAACAAAATGTGAAAGCCAAATAGAAGCCAGCTGGACAGCACTGAATGATTGGAAAAGTGGCTATAAAAGTAATCTAAATAAAGAAGATGTTTTATTTCAATAAAATATGATTTATCCCTATAAACCAGTTTGTAATGAAAACTTGGGTTTTATCCCAAATAATTATTATTATAAATATGGTGTTTTACTCTGATAAAATATTTCCTAACTACGGTCCTGATGAAATTTACACTGCCAAATAATGATAAACACCGATACCACCATCTCTGAGTAGGCCGCGGCCGCCCGCCTCCCGAGGCAGGGGTCGGGGGTTGTGACACAATGTGAAACTGAGTCTATCCCTTTAAAGGAGGTTGTAAGCACAAAACTGGATTCCTCACATAAATTTTCAAATCAACATGATTTTAAGTGGTCTAACATGTGTTGATAAACGATTCAAACCAATGACCTTTGTGGCTTCATAAGAGATAATAGCACCAACTGCTATCTGTCACACCTCGACTCACAGGGGATATGGTACGGGGCATGATGATTGTCCATAGCTTATGACACTATTATAAGTTTAGATATTTAAAAGCATCAAATATAATTTATCACACATATTCAAAGAACATGTTCATTAAAACTCATACAATCACGTACAAATATCCCATTTATTACTAAAGCAATCCTATGTGTCTTCAACTTCAAATCCTCTCAAAGTCACGTACTTGTATCATATGTAAAATGGTTTTATGTCAACAAAAATGTTGGTGAATAGATATAGATTTTAAATAAAATGTTTTGCTTTATTAATTGATTTATTTTACTTAGAAATATTTTAAAAATATATTTAACATGCAATTTCATGTGTTGTAGAAATATCCATAATCACCACAACTACAACTACAACAATCAACATATCACCACAATCACAATATAGATACAATAGAAACAATAAGACTCAAAGACTATAGCATGCATTAGTCTCAAGCTCCGAAGAGCGAGTCTAATACTGGTGGCGATACTAGGTTACAACCCATGGCCATGGGGAACCTAGTCAACCAGGTGGATCCACGTGAAACCTGTGACACAAAGCGAGTAAACACATAGATACACGTATATGCAACGATAGATACTAGAAATAATAGAAACATTGAATGCGATACACATAGTGACACATTGACTTTGCATGTTATTTATTCAAATAGAAAACAATAGAAAACATGACACGTAATATACCCAAAAAATATTTAATGACTAAAAAGAGGAGAGAAATAAATCTACTCACTGATTGCGAAGAAACGATCCACGAGAATGCACTGCACAAAAAGGAACAATTTATATCTAAACATAACCGCAATCGAAATACACGAAATACTAAGTGAAAGGATAACCTGTTGATATTAGGAAATTGATTTCTCCTATTTGGGGCTTAAATGACTGTTCAATATAATAGATAAATCGATGTTTATATAAATAGTCATGATAAATAAAATAAAAATTAAAGTGGAATTGGCATGTAATCATTCTAATAAAACGTCATTGGTCATTGCCAGTCCCATCTTTGAATATTCCTCATGCCAGTTCCACCGTTCACTTATTTTTCCTTCACCAGTTCTCAGTTAAAAAAACTTAACGGAATTAAGTTTTTTTTTTCTGAATTACAAGCTGATGTTTTAGGGCTTTTGATGAGAACGAGGATACGAGTCGAATGATGTAAAACTTACCTTGAAATTGTGCTCAAAACAATGAAAACGGTGCTTCATTTCGGGTGTTTAAACTTCCAGTTAACAAAAATTAAGTCGTTTGAAGCACTGTTTCGAGGTAAGTTTTACATCAATAGACTCGTATCTTCGTTCTGATCCAAAGCCATAATACGTCAGTTTGTAATTCAAAAAAAAAAAAACTTAACTCCGTTAAGTTTTTTTAATTGAGGACCGGTGGAGAAAAAATATGTAAAATGTGGGACTGGCATGAGGAATATTTAAAGGTGGGACTGACAATGGCCAATGACGTCTAGTTGTGATTATTACAGGCCAATTCCCCAAAATTAAATATGTTATCATAATCTTTAAATGCAATAAATTTTGATTAATTAATGAATTTTATCTAACAAACTAATACACTAGATTTCATGATTATCATATGTTTTAATTTAAAATAATAAATTTTATAAATGAAATTTTATTTATTTAACACTTCCATAAATCCTTTAATAAAATGATTATCTAAAATTATGGAAAAATAATATAAATTCCCAATATAATTATTATATATATAAAATCAATAAAAATATTTATAGAATTTATTTGTGAAAATCTTGTGTTTTTAAATAAGCAAAACATGTATAAATCCAAATTTCATGGATTCCCAAAAGTTAAGGAAAAATTCTATAAAAATACCCTAGTGTTTATATAATCTAAAATAGTCAATAAAAATATTTATTGAATTTTTTTAGATTATCTTGTATTTGATTTGATTTATCTATTGATTAAAACATAAATAATTCACCAAAATTCAAATTGACATCTAAAAATTCTCAAAATTTACACAAAATATACTAATATGATATATAAAATATTCTACTTTCAATTTCATCAAAACACAAGTCTAAACCTAAAAGCCTCAAATTTTATTAATGAAGAACCCTACTTTCAACTATAATTAAATTTAAATAAATTAGCCTTCTACCACTGAAATTTGTAGAGGGCTGTTGTAGAGGATGAAAATTAAACACATTGGCTTTGGAATTACCTGAAAGCAAAAATTTGATCAAAGCCTTGAAACCGTTGTTCAAAAAGAAAAAAAATGTATGTTGAAGCCTAAAGTCTATTGAGAGCAAAGAAAGGTCTGATGAGGAAGACCAAACAACTATTGAAGCCTAGTGGTTCGATTTGGTACTGTAAGGACACTATGTCCGTTTTTGATAAACTTATATCTTAATGTTGAAAAACATAGTTGGAGAGTTATATTTGTAAAAAAAGAAATTTTAAAATAGCCAAGTTATTAAAAAATCAAACTAAATGATGAATACTATATTATTAAAAAGTTATAAATAATTTATAGAAAATTTAGTTCAAAAGTTAAAAAGAATACATAAAATTTTATGATTACTATTCATCGACACTACGATTTAATATGTATAAAATAACATTAATATGTATAATATATATATATATATATATATATATATATGGGGACCGCTAAAATGAAAACCACCCCCAGTTGTAAGAACCACGAGAACCACTTTCTAACCATTAGATTTTTAGGATGGATTGATGAGATTAAAAGTAATAAAAACTATTATAAAATTCTTTTTGTCTTATTATGTTTTTAATATTTTATTGTTAAAGGGCATTTAAGTAAATTTGTTTTTTTTTGTCTTTTTATATATATTATTTTTTATTGCCTTTTTTTCCTATTGCATTAATTATTTTTTATTAAAAAAACATATTTTTTTGTTAAAAGAATATTTTTGAAATCAGATTATTTGATAATTTTTTTCAAGATTTGTTTTAAAAAAACGTTTTTAACGAACCGTTTTTAACGCGCCGTTTTGCGCCCTGTTTTACGCTCCATTTTTAACGCGCCGTTTTTTCTCGCCGTTTTTACGCCCGACTTTTTCAGGCGTCGTTTTTTCACACCGTTTTTTTAACGTCGTTTTTACGCCTTTTTTTTAACGTCGTTTTTACGCCGTTTTGTACTTCGTTTTTACACCGTTTTATAATGTCGTTTTTTTCACGCTGTTTTTTTAACGGCGTTTTTACGCTCTATATTTAAAGCGCCGTTTTTCACGCCGTTTTTTCACGTCGTTTTTACGTAAAAAAAATTTACTTTTTACGTTAAAAAATTTACGTTTTACGTTATAAAATTTACGTTTTACGCTCGGCTTTTTCAAGCGGCGTTTTTTTACGTAAAACTTTTTACGTTTTACGTTTTTTACTTTTTACGTTTTACGTAAAACTTTTTACGTTTTACGTTTTTTTAACGTCGTAAAACTTTTTACGTTTTACGTAAAACTTTTAACGTTTTACGTTTTACCTAAAACTTTTTACGTTTTACGTTAAACTTTTTACGTTTTATGATTTACGTTAAACTTTTTACGTTTTACGTAAAACTTTTTACGTTTTACGTAAAACTTTTTACGTTTTACGTTTTTACGTTAAAAAAGTTTACGTTTTTACATTTTACGTTAAACTTTTTACGTTTTACGCTTTACGTTAAAAAGTTTACGGTTTAACATTTTTTTTACAAAAACTTTTTGACGCAACACGAACGCACCCAGAAAACGCAAAATCGGTAGGTGTCTCAGATAGATTGTTATCGTCATCGACTAGGGTAAAAAAATATAAAAAACCCACAACATCAAAACAAAGTGTAACTCGGAAAAAAAACGGGGTTTAGCTCAGATTATCCGATAATCAAAAGGCTACAAAAGTGGGGTTGCAAGTTCAAAAAGCCTACCCTCCGCCGTCCTTGCCGCACCATCGTCATCTAAATCTACGGGTTTTTTTTTCATCATCGCCACCCCCATCGACTATATCAAAACCCACAGATCAAAATCCCCAACATACCAAATCAAAACAAATATCAAGAACAGAGGCCAAAAATATGAAAATCCCCAACATACCAAATCAAAACAAATATCAAGATCAAAATCCCCAACATACCAAATCAAAATCCCCAACTTATCAAAACAGAGATCAAAATACCAACATACCAAAATACCATCGGTATCATCATCATCATCATTCAAGTCGACCAGAGCATCAACTCGTCGGGAGGAGACCAGGACCTCCGCCGCTCACGACGGCGCTGTCGCCGGCCCGCCTCCGTCCTATTTCTCTCTCCGTCTCTCTAGTGGTGAACATACATGATCTGGTGGCACATCTGGCCGCCATTAATTACCCCCAAAATCAGCCACCGCCTTCCCTGGCTCAACCACCATCGCCGCCACCGGCCCTCTCCACCCACCCACCATCCCCAACGCCACCAACCCCAACCCCAACACCACCACCAACGTCGTCTGCTGGAAATAACAACCGTCGCCGGTGGTCTCACCGAAGAAGAAAAGGGGGTTTAGGTGCGTCATTGTCGGAGAAGGGGGGCTGTCGGCGAGTGCACGGCCGGAGCTCACTTCGGTGGTCGGGGGCTGCGAGAGGGAGAGAGAGAGAGCCATGAAACATGATTTTTAGTGTGTGTGCTTTATGAGTGTTGGCTGAGAAATTATGAAGCAGAGAAAGTTTCTCATATGGTGGTGGAGACAAAAATGAGGATGCAGACAATTTTAAAAGGAAGACAGTGGTGGTGAGATTCAAATGAAGAGAGAGAGGGGGGTTGAGATTTAAAAGGAAGAGAGAGGGTGTGATTTAAATGAAGAGAGAGTGTAAGATTAGACATTTGGGGTAAATGACTAAACTACCCTTTTGATGGCAACATATGATTGGTGGAGAGTGGTTCTCTTGGTTCTTACAACTGGAGTTGGTTTTCATTTTAACGGCTCCCATATATATATATAGTGTGTATAAGTTAAATATTTTTTTTAAGAAAATAGAGCACAACGTATAGAGAAATGTTTAAAGCTTTATTATTGTAAATGTTGCTGAAATGTCAATATTCCAAAGCGACAAGAAACAAATATTCTTATAGCTGCAACTAAATAATAGCAACCTATCCATACAATCTTCTACCCGAATATTTTTATCAACGATTATTTTTCTAAAAGGGGAAAAAGCATTTAGTTTCTAATATGTATTAATTTAGGCATGTTCTATTCGCATATGCCCTTGGTCTATTTGCACACTCAAAGCGTCTCGCTATGGCCAAAGTGGGGCGCTTTGGTTTAAAGTCAACAGACAAGAACTGACAGGTTTAGTCCTCCTTGTCTGTTGCTTTACATCAAAGCGCTCCGCTATGGCCTAAGCTCGACGCTTTGGTTTTTTTTTTTCCAAAGCGCCCCGCTTTGGCCTAAGCTCGGCGCTTTTTTTTTTTTTTTTTTTTTTTACATTTTGGGTCAAAAATACCATTTTATTGCAAATTCATTTTTTTTGTTTTGCCGTCAATTACATGCATCTATTTATTAAACTATTATATTCCCCATGCAACCTACTAAGTAGGTTTTGAAGTGTTGACCAAGATCACCTCCCATCAAAAGCATGTACTCATTTTTTTCTTCTCTGGTGGTCTACGAAAAAGAGTCTTGATTATGTTACCGTTGGAATCGATTTCTTGCCGTTGCACGCCATTTGATCTTTGAAAATAATCAAATATGGATTTAAAGAGATTTATGGACTTATTTTTACATAATAAAGTTTCAAAATCGTATTACAACAGAATAAAGTAACAAGTTTCAAAATCAATTTTTTTTATTGAGTTTGAAATTAATACTTTTGTAATTTTTTTTTATTTTTTATATTTGAACTATTTTGATCCTCTTACTTTTGACTTTTTTTTATTGAGTTTGAAATTAATAATTTTATAATTTTTTTTATTTTTTTATTTTTTATATTTGAACTATTTTGATCCTCTTACTTTTGACAGTAAGAAAGAGTAAAAAGGTATGCAAAAATGCTATTGCTAGTCTTAGTATGCAAAACCTACTAAGTAGGTTTTGAAGTGTTCACCAAGAGCACCTCCCATCAAAAACATGTACTCATTTTTTTCTTCTCTGGTGGTCTACGAAAAAGAGTCTTGATTATGTTAACGTTGGAATCGATTTCTTGCCGTTGCACGCCATTTGATCTTTGAAAATAATCAAATATGGATTTAAAGAGATTTATGGACTTATTTTTACATAATAAAGTTTCAAAATCGTATTACAACAGAATAAAGTAACAAGTTTCAAAATCATTTTTTTTATTGAGTTTGAAATTAATACTTTTGTAATTTTTTTTATTTTTTTATATTTGAACTATTTTGATCCTCTTACTTTTGACTTTTTTTATTGAGTTTGAAATTAATACTTTTATAATTTTTTTTTATTTTTTTATTTTTTATATTTGAACTATTTTAATACTCTTACTTTTGACAGTAAGAAAAAGTAAAAAGATATGCAAAAAGGCTATTGCTAGTCTTAGGAGTCTAAACATGTAGAGTAGGTCTTTGCATATGGAGTGCGGAGGTGGTTCTATGGAGTGTGGAGGTGGTTCACCAAGTCAAAAGTGTTGTCATTTCTTTTGTTGGAACCATGCCCCTTCGACAAAAAAGAGGACAAGTGATAGGACTTGCAAAAATGATGGTTTTAACTTGCGTGGTGTGGTTCCCAAACAATATACATCATAATACTACAATTAATGAAAAAATACGTAATGTACATGTACGGTAGGCGGCTGATACACATAACACTACTCGTAGGAATACTTGTGCTTTCAAACCTAAATGATACGATATAATGGAATACGACATCACACGTAACCGATTTGATCCGGAACTTGCAGTATAGTACATATATATTAAAAAATGATGTATAATGGAAAAAGCGTAAAAATTATACTATCATCGACGCGTTTGTGAATTAAAAAAATATTAAAAAATTTAAAAAATGCCCTAAGCGCTGCGCTTTGACCTAAGAGGGGCGCTTTGCCCGAAAATGTAAAAATGTAAAAAAAAAAAAAACCTCAAAGCGCCCCTCTTTGGCCATAGCGGGGCGCTTTGATGTAAAGCAACAGACAAGGTCTGACCGCGTCAGTCCTTGTCGGTTGACTTTACACCAAAGCGCCCCGCTTTGGCAATAGCCATGCCCTTGGTCTATTTGCACACTCAAAGCGCCCCGCTATGGCCAAAGTGGGGCGCTTTGGTTTAAAGTCAACAGACAAGGACTGACAGGTTCAGTCCTTGTCTGTTGCTTTACATCAAAGCGCCCCGTTATGGCCTAAGCTCGGCGTTTTTTTTTTTTTTTTACATTTTGGGTCTAAAATACCATTTTATTGCAAATTCTTTTTTTTTTGTTTTGCCGTCAATTACATGCATCTATTTATTAAACTATTATATTCCCCATGCAACCTACTAAGTAGGTTTTGAAGTGTTGACCAAGATCACCTCCCATCAAAAATATGTACTCATTTTTTTCTTCTCTGGCGGTCTACGAAAAAGAGTCTTGATTATGTTACCGTTGGAATCGATTTCTTGCCGTTGCACGCCATTTGATCTTTGAAAATAATCAAATATGGATTTAAAGAGATTTATGGACTTATTTTTACATCATAAAATTTCAAAATCGTATTACAACAGAATAAAGTAACAAGTTTCAAAATCATTTTTTTATTGAGTTTGAAATTAATACTTTTGTAATTTTTTTTATTTTTTTATTTTTTTATATTTGAACTATTTTGATACTCTTACTTTTGACTTTTTTTATTGAGTTTGAAATTAATACTTTTATAATTTTTTTTATTTGAACTATTTTGATCCTCTTACTTTTGACAGTAAGAAAGAGTAAAAAGGTATGCAAAAATGCTATTGCTAGTCTTAGTATGCAAAACCTACTAAGTAGGTTTTGAAGTGTTGACCAAGATCACCTCCCATAAAAAGCATGTACTCATTTTTTTCTTCTCTAGTGGTCTACGAAAAAGAGTCTTGATTATGTTACCGTTGGAATCGATTTCTTGCCGTTGCACGCCATTTGATCTTTGAAAATAATCAAATATGGATTTAAAGAGATTTATGGACTTATTTTTACATAATAAAGTTTCAAAATCGTATTACAACAGAATAAAGTAACAAGTTTCAAAATCATTTTTTTATTGAGTTTGAAATTAATACTTTTGTAATTTTTTTTATTTTTTTATTTTTTATATTTGAACTATTTTGATCCTCTTACTTTTGACTTTTTTTATTGAGTTTGAAATTAATACTTTTATAATTTTTTTTTTTATATTTGAACTATTTTGATCCTCTTACTTTTGACAGTAAGAAAGAGTAAAAAGGTATGCAAAAATGCTATTGCTAGTCTTAGTATGCAAAACCTACTAAGTAGGTTTTGAAGTGTTGACCAAGATCACCTCCCATCAAAAGCATGTACTCATTTTTTTCTTCTCTGGTGGTCTACGAAAAAGAGTCTTGATTATGTTACCGTTGGAATCGAATTCTTGCCGTTGCACGCCATTTGATCTTTGAAAATAATCAAATATGGATTTAAAGAGATTTATGGACTTATTTTTACATAATAAAGTTTCAAAATCGTATTACAACAGAATAAAGTAACAAGTTTCAAAATCATTTTTTTATTGAGTTTGAAATTAATACTTTTGTAATTTTTTTTTATTTTTTTATTTTTTATATTTGAACTATTTTGATCCTCTTACTTTTGATTTCTTTTTATTGAGTTTGAAATTAATACTTTTATAATTTTTTTTATTTTTTATATTTGAACTATTTTGATTCTCTTACTTTTGACAGTAAGAAAGAGTAAAATGGTATGCAAAAATGCTATTGCTAGTCTTAGTATGCAAAACCTACTAAGTAGGTTTTGAAGTGTTGACCAAGATCACCTCCCATCAAAAGCATGTACTCATTTTTTTCTTCTCTCGTGGTCTACGAAAAAGAGTCTTGATTATGTTACCGTTGGAATCGATTTCTTGCCGTTGCACGCCATTTGATCTTTGAAAATAATCAAATATGGATTTAAAGAGATTTATGGACTTATTTTTACATAATAAAGTTTCAAAATCGTATTACAACAGAATAAAGTAACAAGTTTCAAAATCATTTTTTTATTGAGTTTGAAATTAATACTTTTGTAATTTTTTTTATTTTTTTATTTTTTATATTTGAACTATTTTGATCCTCTTACTTTTGACTTTTTTTATTGAGTTTGAAATTAATACTTTTATAATTTTTTTTATTTTTTTATTTTTTATATTTGAACTATTTTGATTCTCTTACTTTTGACAGTTAGAAAGAGTAAAATGGTATGCAAAAATGCTATTGCTAGTCTTAGTATGCAAAACCTACTAAGTAGGTTTTGAAGTGTTGACCAAGATCACCTCCCATCAAAAGCATGTACTCATTTTTTTCTTCTCTGGTGGTCTACGAAAAAGAGTCTTGATTATGTTACCGTTGGAATCGATTTCTTGCCGTTGCACGCCATTTGATCTTTGAAAATAATTAAATATGGATTTAAAGAGATTTATGGACTTATTTTTACATAATAAAGTTTCAAAATCGTATTACAACAGAATAAAGTAACAAGTTTCAAAATCATTTTTTTATTGAGTTTGAAATTAATACTTTTGTAATTTTTTTTTATTTTTTTATTTTTTATATTTGAACTATTTTGATCCTCTTACTTTTGACTTTTTTATTGAGTTTGAAATTAATACTTTTATAATTTTTTTTTATTTTTTTTATTTGAACTATTTTGATCATCTTACTTTTGACTGTAAGAAAGAGTAAAAAGGTATGCAAAAATGCTATTGCTAGTCTTAGGAGTCTAAACATGTAGAGTAGGTCTTTGCATATGGAGTGTGGAGGTGGTTCTATGGAGTGTGGAGGTGGTTCACCAAGTCAAAAGTGTTGTCATTTCTTTTGTTGGAACCATGCCCCTTCGACAAAAAAGAGGACAAGTGATAGGACTTGCAAAAATGATGGTTTTAACTTGCTTGGTGTGGTTCCCAAACAATATACATCATAATACTACAATTAATGAAAAAATACGTCATGTACATGTACGGTAGGCGGCTGATACACATAACACTACTCGTAGGAGTACTTGTGCTTTCAAACCAAAATGATACGATATAATGGAATACGACGTCATACGTAACCGATTTGATCCGGAACTTGCAGTATAGTCCATATATATTAAAAAATGATGCATAATGGAAAAAACGTAAAATTTATACTATTATCGACGCGTTTGTGAATTAAAAACAATATTAAAAAATTAAAAAAATGCCCTAAGCGTTGCGCTTTGACCTAAGAGGGGCGCTTTGCCCGAAAATGTAAAAATGTAAAAAAAAAAAAAAAAAAAAACCCTCAAAGCGCCCCTCTTTGGCCATAGCGGGGCGCTTTGATGTAAAGCAACAGACAAGGTCTGACCGCGTCAGTCCTTGTCGGTTGAGTTTACACCAAAGCGCCCCGCTTTGGCCATAGCGCGGCGCTTTGGGGTGTGAAAATAATTTTCTCCGTGTGTAAATAGCATGACATACTCCATCAAACCCAAAATTTTTTCCCAAACCAAATTTTGAAATGAATATAAGTCCAATAAAGAGCTAACTTGAATCAAAAAACCATGTATACAAAAAATATTTATGTCTTTATTACTATATTTGAAATAAAAAATAAAGCCAGACTGGATTTTTTAAGTAATTCTAAATTTAAAGATACAAACTATAACTTTTAAAAAGGTAATAGTGTTATTTCAAAATTTTATTCTAGTATATCTTTGCTTATTGTGTGATACTCAACATCACATAAAACGTACCTTATTCAAGTTATTTAATGTATAAAGAAATTATAAAGTTTTATAGTTTTATGATATTCATAATTTTTAAATAAAAAAATTATAAAGTTTTCTAGTTTTATGATATACATAATTTTCAAATAAGAAAAACAAAAATGGTTTATAGTTACCAACAACTAATTGTAGCATAGGCATAACAATTTGTACTTACTAAACCTCTTCAGCTAACATGAGCAACAAACCATGTATACAAAAATATTTATATCTTTATTACGATACTAGTTTATAGACCCGCGTATTACACGGGTTGAATAAAGAGAATATGTTACGTAAACCCGTGTAACGCATATACTATAATCTAGTGACTTAGATAATAATAAATCATAATTATAATAATATAATGATTACGAATAGATAATAATAACAATAGCAATATCATTTTTTATCGGTTGTTCCTGAGTTTTGCATTTTTTTTGTCATTTTCATCGAACCCATTAACTTCATCAAAAAAGTCAGTTTAATGAGAGGCATTTTTGTCTTTTTACTTATTTAATTTATTGTTTTTTAATCCAAATAAAACCCATCCCATTAATTTATATCATCGCTCAAATGTGAACTTAAAAATCTATGTAAATATCTTCTTTTTAACTTAATAATTGTTGATATTAAATTAAAATATAATCTAAATTATAAAAAATATAATTTAAATTTTAAACTATATACCATATTTGTTTTATAGGTTTATTGGTATGGCGGTATAAATTTCGTTGAATAAAGTTATATTCACAATAAAGTCCTTTTTTTGTATCAGACACCATATGTGTTATATATTAATAATAATTGGATATTAATCTAATATATTATTAATAAAATAATAATATTGCTAAATTAAGAGATACCCGTGTGTAGTTATTCACAAACAAATTATTTGGTTTGATTAGTAATGATTAAAAAATAAAATTTAATGTCACATACGAAAATAAAATAAATAAATAAAATACTACAATAGTATAAGATAAATATTTTTATGTATTACGTATTTATTTATACTTATGTATAGATTAATAAATTGGATAGATTAATATGATATAATAACAATACGTATTTATTTATTGTTGTGTATAAATTAATAAATTGTATATTAATATGATATAATAATAAGAAGAAGAAGAATATTAATAATAATATTAAAGGAGAGAATGCCTCATGGCATTAAGATATAATTTTAAGGAGAGAATGCCATCTAGAATTAAGAGGATTCTTTTATTACTATATAAGATTTGAAATAAAAAATAAATCCAGACTGGACTTTTTTAAGTAGTTTTAAATTTAAAGATATAAAACTATAACTTTTAATAAGGTAAAATAGTTATTTCAAAATTTTGTTTTGCTCGACATTACAAAAAACGTGACTATCACATATACCTTATTCAAGTTATTTAATATATAAAGAAATTATAAAGTTTTCTAGTTTTATAATATTCATATTTTTCACATAAAAAAACAAAAATGGTTAATAGTTACCAACAAATAACAAATAATTGTAGCCATAACAATTTGTACATACTAAACCTTATCATCATAATGGTTTAAATATAGTTATAAACAAATTGGTTGATTTTTACTTGTTTATACCATTAAACTTATTAGTGCATGAGTCGAATATTTAAAAAGATTAATTATATAAATAATCTATGTGATTTGTCAAAGTAACAACTTTTAGGATATAACTTTAAAAGTTTGCATGAATTTCATATATATAGATTTTAACGTGTAAAATGTCGGGTTTTAACTTTTAGGATATAACTTTAAAACTTTACTAGTTTACCCCTTTCTTTAAAACGACATGTCTATTTATATAATTAGCTCATTTTAAAATGGCGAGTTCACTATTTTAAAACTTACAATATTAGTCCCCAAATTGTAACTAAACTTTATTACTAAGAAGAAAAATTTGTTAGTTTGGTACTTATATGTATCATTTTCAATGTATTAAATCTCACTTGTTAACAATCAACTCTTAGCACTTTTTCTTTCACCACCTCTACTTAAACCTAGAAATCTCTATAACCCTAGCACAAAGTTGAACAAAAAGGTACAAAAAAGAACTAACACCGACAAGGAACTAAAAAGAACTAACACCAAGGTGCATTGTGAAATGTTTAATGCTTTATGATATTATTGAAAATATTGCAAAAACATGTCCTAGATGTACGAAGGTGAAAACATTTCTAGAGGGTAAAACAAAAATAATATTATAAGTTTAAGAGATTATTATAGTAAGTTTTCTTAAGTGCAAAAGGTTATTTCAAAATATTTAGTGATGATGGACAAAGGGGAAATGGAAGAATAAAAAGTAGGAATGAAACCAATGGTATAAATGGAGGACTAAATAAGTAATTATGATGAAACAACATGTACCATTTATATAATTTGCTCTACTTTTTTTGTCTATAAATTATTATATATATCAAATGATATAGCATGTTTGCTACAGTGTTAATTCTTTTATTTTTTTCCTTTTTTTTTCTTTTAAGTTATATTGTTTTGCTTTTCTTTTTAAATTTTAGTCCAGCCTTTATACTTTAAATATCGATACCGATCATACAACGTTAATACTGGTATTGGTATTTGTTTTTATTATTTTCGAGCGATGTAAAACACGTGTCTATATCTTTTGGTTATATTATCAATTTAGAATCTTTATTGGTATTCAGTTTTATTGTTTTCGATCACGTGTCGATATTCTTTTAGTCATATTATGACTTTATTTTATGTCTCTCTTTTGGTTGTTATAACGAGTGAGTGCTGGTGCATGTTTGCTACAGTGTTAATTCTTTTATTTTTTTCCTTTTTTTTTCTTTTAAGTTACATTGTTTTGTTTTTCTTTTTAAATTTTAGTCCAGCCTTTATACTATAAATATCGATACCGATCATACAACGTTAATACTGATATTGGTATTTGTTTTTATTATTTTCGAGCGATGTAAAACACGTGTCTATATCTTTTGGTTATATTATCAATTTAGAATCTTTATTGGTATTCAGTTTTATTGTTTTCGATCACGTGTCGATATTCTTTTAGTCATATTATGACTTTATTTTATGTCTCTCTTTTGGTTGTTATAACGAGTGAGTGCTGGTACCATAATAAAACGAACAGATACCGATTGAATTCTCATCATTCTTGTTATCATTGTGTTTACGTTTTCATTTAAAATTTGTTATAAGTGAGCCGCTCCCGCCGCGAAGCGCGGAAACTACCCCTAGTTAAAACTATTGATCATTTTCTCTAGTGCAACTTACCATTTTCTCACCACTGTCTTTTTGTTTCTAACTTCTTTACATTACTATTTCTTTCTTTCTTTGCTCTGCAACCCCTTCCTTTCCACATTGAAAATAACATCCTTTTGCTCTATTTGAATCTTTAATTTACCACAATTCGGATTGTATTTGAAGCATTTGTTTCACAAACCTAGTTAGGAGCCCCCAATTTCAAACCCCCGTTAACCTTCTTCCAACTCATTTTAAACAAGTCAGGTTTTCTTAATGTCTAGTCCCTTGGAGAATTTTATTCCACTGGAGCATAATCATCTTTGATGATTATTACCTTATTGGTCACGTTGATGACATGATAATTCTTCTTTGATTTATGATCCAGATAAATTCAATAAAGAAAACCGGATAAACTTTCGGGGGATACCTCTAACTCTAACACTAAACTCACTAGAGGTAGCTTAAGGCGAAGTGGTTCTGAACGAAAAAGAAAAAAAGGTTTAGGCGAAAAGATTGATTATTGAACCATGTTGTAAGAAGAAGCTAAATGTCAATAAAGAAAATAGTACAAAAGTTTTCTATTTTCCGTTGTTGATATTTAGCTTTCTTTTTCTCTACAACTTGGGTCCTGCTATCTAATCTTTCAACGTAACCCTTTTTTTCTTTCTCGACCATCTCTAATGAAGGTCCTTCAGGTGATCTTTAGTGTTACAGTTTGAGGTATCCCCACCACCAGTTTTATTCCATTCTTGTTGAATTTATCTGAGTTGTAATTTGGAGCAGAACTATCAAAGGAGGTGAAATCAACACCATCAATATTCATCGACATTGTTCTCCGGTTGAGACATAATTTTCAAGGGTTTTACACTTGCAATACCTGACTTTTATATCAAAATGAGTTGTTGGAAATTGAAAACATCAGGTGAAATTTGTGAGGCTTAACTAGGTTTGTGAATTAGATGCATCAAGTCCGATTCCGGTATCTTAATCCTTGGTATGTTTAGGGTCTATATTGTTAAATTTTATGTGAAGGAGATTATCTTCTTTTTTTCTATTGATTTTTGTTTGAATATGTTTTTTACATCTTATAAAAGTTTTATATGGCATCCCATAAAATGTGAATGTTACATACGTTATTCATGTTATTTAATATATAAAGAAATTATAAAATTTTCTTGTATTTGTTATTTCTGAAATCCATGTAAGAAAAAGAAAAGTGGTTTACACTTATAAACAAATAATTGTAACATAGGCATAACAAGTTGTGGTTTGGTGAATGTTATGGATTTAATCTATCATTGACATTGTTACATCACTTGTTTTTATTAATCTCTCATTTCAATTTTTATCTCCCTTTTAAGCTTAACAATACATGAGTTCAATATTATAAAATGCTTGTTTAACTGTTTTGAAACATATTTTTTTTGGTCCACAAACTTTTAATCAACACTTTTTTTTATAAAAGGGAACATTATTAGTGTCTTATATGTATTACTTTTAGTGTAATAAACCCAAAATATTCCCTAAAGCAGTTATTAACTTGGTATAGGACCAATAAAGAGCTACAAAGAAGCATCGATCCATTTTTATGTGAAAATGTTTAAGCCTTGAATATGCCAAATATCGAAAAATGTCAAAGTAAAAAGATTTCCACGGTATTAAAAATTTAAGAAAATAAATGACAAATTTTAAAAAGGTAAAATTGTTAATTCACATCTAACGTCTGTAAACTGTTTTTTTAGGTGCTAAAGTCATTGCAAATTTCTTGTTTCATATTTATAGCTTTCCTTTATATCAATGCTTAGACTTGTGATACTTTAGCATCACATAAGGGTGTCCGGAGTGGTAATCGGTAAAGGGTGGCAAACCACTTTACCGAGTGGTAAACACCACCGCCAACAAGTGTTTAGTCACCAAACTTTACCAATTCGGTGGTGGAATGCCGCATCGGTGAAGAAGAGGTATGTGTGTGGTGGGGTGGGGTCCATGCCAATATCAACCAATCACACATTTTTCCTTTTTTTTAAAGTTTACCACTTCACCAAGTGTCTAACCATTGCCAACACTTTTCAGCAAAGTTTAAACACTTTTGCCTGATTGACATGGCGCGCTCTGATTGGTCGGTTTTTTTGTTTACCACTCCAAAGTGTTTAACCACTCCCCACACCCTAAAATGTGAATGTGAAACCTAATTCATGTTATTTAACGTATAAAGAAAATATAAATTTCCCTTGTTTTACATTATTCATGCAAATGTGTGAAATCCACATAAGAAAAACAAAAGTGTTTTACACTTCCAAACACGTAACCCCAAAAATATGTGGTTTAGTGAAAGTTAGGCTAGAGGGTATGGTGATGGTCCTCCAAGGGAGGATGATCCGCCACGTAGGCGTCACGTCATAGTCCTCCCAAGTATGGTCACTAGAGGGCATGGGAGGATGATCCTACCCCACCACTTTTTAAATTTTTTTTTAATTTCTATGCCCTATGTACAAGTATTGAAGCCTAATATACAAGTCACTAACACAAACAAACAAACAAACAAAGGGGTCCACCATTGGAGGATCATCCTCGCCGTCCATTCCTCAACGTTGAAGACGGGGTCGGAGCTCGACGGGAGGGGGGCGGGATGGGGTGACGCCGGCGCCGCATGAAGACGGAGGGGGAGACGGTACCATACCGTGTAGCCTTATGGCCATCATCGACACTATTTACATATTTGATCCCCTTGTTGAAATTAACAATGTATAGGTTAAATATATTAAAAATTTACCGCTTCACTATTTCAAAACTTGCATTTTGTTCATAAACTTTTAATTAAGGGGAAATGGACTGTATCACCCTAAACTATGCAAAATTGCCCAATAGCACGCCCAACTTTCAAGTTGGCTCCCACCACCCTCTACTCGACAACTTGGTGTCACTGTCACCCCTTCGTTAAAAAATCACTAACTCAGTTAGGTTTTTAATCTTACGTGTCATGGGGATGATGAGGTGGACAACCTACGTGGACTCACCATTTAACATCTCTGTAAACATAATTTGTCTTTATCAATTCACAACCTGCAAATTTACTTCTTTTTCAACTGAATTCAGATCTGAAATGATGCTCGGTTCATGATGTTTCGAAAATGATTCAAAGTTTTGATTCTGTTTAGTGCATCAAAACAATCTATGAACAAACTGATACACATATGGATGTTCTGTTTATGATAATCAACACTTCAAAATCTTTTCTTTTGATTGCTAAACCAAAACAGATTATAAAAAAAACGACACTTGATTAAAAAGCTCCATTCGACACAAAAAATACCACGGCTGGGGAAGGAGGAGAGTTGTAGGCGGTGTGGCTCCTGTGGCAGCCGGAGTTGCAGGTGGGGGATGTTGCCTTCTACCACCACATGAACCTTCTGCCGCCACCACGACCTCCTGCCTCCTACCACCACAACAACCTCCTGCCTCCTACCACCACAACCACCTCCGTCACCACCACCAACCACTCCCACAATCACCTCCACCAACCACCATCACCTCCGCCAACATAGATGAAAACATAAATCTCACTGGCAACGATAAAATAACAACCAATACCCAAAATCAACAATAAACACAACCCAAATTCAACAACAAACACAACCTAAAATCAAGATTGAAACCCAGCCGTCGCCGCCTCCTTTCAGATCTGAACGACGAACCCTAGAGAGAGAGATGGGAGAGAGAACATCACCGTCACTAGCCAAGATTGAAGCACAATCTCACCGAATATTTGGACCCAACCATCGTTGCCTCCTTTCAATTTTGTTTCAGACTCTCCGTAGCCGGAACTCCATCTCTCTGTTTCAGATGATGATGGCAAAAAACAAATCAGTTTTGGAAGCGGATTTATTTGCAACGCTATCTTGAAATCCGGTCACAAATCACGAAGAATGATGGAAATGGAGGGTTGTGCGTGGTGAAGAGACGACGGAGTGATGATGGTAGGCGGTGTTTTGTGGCGGTGGTGGCAGGTGATAATGGTGGTAGTTGGTGGAGGTGATGGTGGTGGTAGCGTTAGAGAGAGAAAGGGAAAAGGGGTTTGGAACAGATGTGTGTATTGTGTGTGTAAGTAATATTGTTTTCTTGATTTTTAAAACTAATTTTTTTACACATAGCCATGCCAGCTCAGCAAAAATTGGCCAGCTCAGCAAAAAAAACTAACCTCGTTAGTGTCTGGTTAACGACAGGGTGACACAGCAACCCAAGTATCCAGTTGGGGGTGGTGGGAGCCAAAGTGAAAGTTGGGTGTGGCAACGGCCAATTTTGTTTAGTTAGGGGTGATACAGTCCATTTCCCCTTTAATTAACCTTTCTTTTTCCTAAAAAGGAAGTATTAGTTTCTTTATATGTATCAATTTTAGTGTACTAACCAAAATTCTTCCCAGATGCAATTTCAAAACTGATATATGACCAAGACAGAGTTATAAAGAAGCAACAAACCCTCACTAAGTGAAAACATTTTTGAAATTATTATAAATATAAAGGAATAAAACCAAAACTTTAATTTTTAAAGTTGTAAAATGGTTATTGAAAATCAGGGGAGGACCTACGTTGTCCGTTGGGGGTGGGGAGGGGGGCACCCCATGAATTTTATTTTTTTTAGTGCTAAATGTATGTCAAAATCTCGAGCGCTCCCCATAAAATTTTGACTCCGCACCCTATGAAATTGTTAAGAGACAATAGCTGAAAAGGATGGTAATCAAAATAAAAATAAAAACGTCAAAAGGGTGTTCACCGGAAAAAGTCTCCGACATATGAAGCTGTTAAGACTTCTTTTATATTTAGGGTCCTAATATTAACACATGAGAAAACTTATTTACACATGGTGTATACGGGTCGTATACTGTTATACGGCCCGTATAGAATAAAAACAACTGACAAAGTCTATGCCAGCAGACTTTGTCAGTTTTTTTTATTCCATACGGGCCGTATAACAGTATACGGCCCGTATACACCATGTGTAAATAAGTTTGCCTGGTCGTATACAATGTATACGAACGTGTATACGGGCCGTATACTGTTATACGGCCCGTATGGAACGAAAATTTGATTTTTCAAGTATTTTAGAGTTGTGAGGTGCTCAAAACTTTCTAAAAGTAGAAAAAAAATAAAACATCAACAAGTAACAAAGATTGAAGAACAAGAAAACGTGTCGTATGATTGTAATAAAACGGAAGTTATCAACGCGGGATTACGGGCATGGTGTTATTCTTTATTTAATATTTATAATATAAAAGGAAGGGTGAGGCATTTGATGAGAGTTGTAAGGAGTCTGAATAAAACGGAAGCTATCAACGCGGGATTACGGACATGCGTTTAATTCCCAACATATTTGTTTTGTCACGTACATTTCGTAAGAAACTTTTCGTGCACTGAACCTTCACCTCCAATCATTTCCTGGTCAAATCACACACTATAAAGTTTAAACTTATCGTGTGTTGTAGTTTGGAAAGATGACTGAATAGAGATCTGAATAACAAACTGTGGAGAACTTGTTTGCGTTATCCACCAACAATCCGTTCATTATCTGTTGTTGTCTAAAACAATATCAATTAACGTTCAGTTGTGTATACAAATTCATCACCGGTTTCTACAGCACAAGCACATACACAGGGAGAATGTTCTCGAAATTGAAGGAAAAGAAAAAATGGTTGTTGATGTTTTTCACTATCAGGATTTTGTTGGTTTGTTTGAGAACCAGATTCCAATGTCCTACTACTTCAATCCTTCCTACATTATTGAAAATTACTATATCACCCGCCATTCTCTTGCACCTGTATACATTGATTGTGGATTTTCTTGAGTCGTCGGGAAAACTTTTCCTCAGGGGAGGGTGAGTAGTATGAGTCTGAGTCCATTGTGGTTCGTGAATGTTGGAAGAACCCGACACGTCTTCTGCTGCCTCTTCGGTTGGTAAAAGACATAGGATGGCTTCTAATACAGGCTTTTTGTCAGTTGTGGTTGATTTATAGGAGGAGGTTATGAAACGAATATATGTTTATGCGAACATCCTTATTTTGTCACGTACATGCGTTTAATTCCCAACATCCTTATTGTATCAGACTCTCTCCCCTCCTGATGCAATTTTCACAGTGGTACCAATGTCCTGCTACTACAATCCTTCCAACGCCTGATTCCGATACAACCCTTGTGGATTTCGGTTGGTTCAAAAACTTAACAAGAGAAGCAACTAAAAAAAGGAAAGAAAGAAATTTTTTACCGTTAGTAATGCTAGATGTCATTTTGGCTGAACCACAACCTATTACAGCACTGTATAAACCTGCGTTTTGAAAATATGCTTTGTTCTTCGTTTATTGGATCGTTCTAATAGATTAAAGAGGTTTTTACCATTTTTTACACTATGTATACGAGTCGTATACGGTTTATACGGCCGTATACCATTGGTAAAAAACATTTTTACCAATCGTATACAATGTATATGATGGTTGTATACGGGCCGTATATTATTATACGGCTCGTATACTATGGGTAAAAAATGGTAAAAAAGGGATTATTCTCTTTAATCTTGTTGAGTATTTTTCTAACTTTATGCTTGCATCCACCACAGTGAATATTAACTTTGTGTGAAAGAGTTTGGAAACCGGACGGAATCTATGAAGAAACTGTTGGAATTTGTGGATTTCGGTTGGTTCAGAAACTTAACAAGAGAAGCAACTAAAAAAATACAATTGATTTCTCTTCCGGTTACCAGGCCTATCATCTCCGTCTACGTTTGGTTTCCTCAACGAAGAACCATCAGCCATTATCAGCCCTTTTTTCCTTTGGTTTCTGGTTGATTTTGAGGGTGAGGGTTTTGAATTGATTCCTGCTCTCAAGTTTCAACTACTGGAGTGACAATTGGTAAAAAATGGTTTATTCTCTTTAATCTATTAGAACGATCCTTGTAACCATCAACCGTTCAAGTTGATATAGGAGAGTACTGAACAACCGAGATAACAGCTCCGGTATTTATCACCAACCCATCTTTGGTAGTGTTTGTTTGAGAACCTGATTCAGATACACAACGGTCTCTTTGCTTCGTCCACTAGAACTATTTGTGTATGCATTCTTTTGGTAGTTAACAACGCTAATTAGAAAAAAATCTGTAAAAATTAACCATATCGATTGCTATAACAGGATGGATGTGACACACATAGATAGATAAAATGTCACAGTTGTCAAGACTGTTTGTCGGGTTTCCAATGCTCACACAGGGTGATAAACAACGCTGATACACGTAACATCTACTTATATTCAGATTTAAACAATGCCCGCCTCAACTGAGATAACGGACATCCATCAAGCTCAAAAAGAAAACTTGTGTTTCCCATAGTCACAAAAGATTGCGGTTTGTATTTCGCATAGCCACCGTTTCCGTAGTAAAAAACGGTTTCGGTTTGTATTTCGCATAGCCATCGTTTCTGTAGTAAAAAACGGTTGGGTTTGCACATTCATTCTTCAATACTTCAGTAAAATACCACTAGTAGAAGAACCCGACACGTCTTCATGTAACAGAGAATGTTTTAGAAATTGAAGGAAAATGAAAAGATTTGTTAAAATCGAATTTGACAACTATGACAGCTTATTAAAAGTATCGTGTACTGTAGTTTGGAAAGATGACCGAACAGAGATCTGAATAACAAACTGTGGAGAACTTGTTTGTGTCAGGTTCTTCTGCTAGTTGCTCGGAATCGATAAATAACCAACACGAAGATCTTTGCGATCGCTAAGGTTTTCATCAACGGACTGATCGGTAACGTTACTCTACCTGTGCTCCGATTTAAGCGGCATGTTCCGATCAACGTTTATCGACATTGTTAAAGGTGATGAAGAGTTTAGAAACCCTAGAATGATTGTGTTTTTACGGGAATAAAACGTGATACTTGAAAAAACGCCAATATATACGGCCCGTATATAGTTATACGACCCGTATACCATTGGTAACATCAAAAACCCACAAAAATAAATCAATTGAGCCGTATACGTTTTACAAATCGTATACACATGTATACGACCCGTATAACTGTATACGGGCCGTATATAATAAAACAAAAAAAACATTCCGTGCGGATTTTCCTATTAAAAAACATTCTATACGAGCCGTATAATTGTATACGGCCCGTATACAATAGGGGATGTGAAAATAAGATATAGGGTATGTGGGAATAAGGCACCCCTATATTTATTTAATAAGTAGGGGTGTTTTTGTAATTACACAACTCCACTAAAAACTTTGTTCCAAAGCATTAGTCGACACGTACATCTCTTTTCAAATACCTACTTTGACTTTTAAATTTGCTAGTTTTTTAAGGAATATTCTCTCGTAAGACAATTTGAAGTTTGGAATACTTAATATAATAAATTAATTTTAAATTTTTGTCCAACTTATCACTTTTACTTGTTTAAATTTTATTAGGTTATAGTTTAATTTTATCCAACTCACCACAAAATCACATATCTCATCCACCAGAACAAGTTATAGGAGACATCAATGCAGGAGTGCTCACAAGAAGCCAAACCTCAAATGTCTGCCTATTTGATGGTTTCATATCATTAATCTAACTTGTCACATACCTAAAGGCATTAAAAGACAATAGTTGGGTAGAATCCATGCAAGAAGAGCTTCTTCAGTTTAAAAGACACCAAGTATTGGAACTTGTACCATTACCAAATGACAAATGTCCAATTGGTACAAAATGGGTCTTTAAAAATAAAACTGATGAAAGAGGCATTGTTATAAAAACAAAGCCAGGCTTGTGGTTCAAGGGTACAAACAAGAACAAAGAATTGACTATGATGAATGTAGCAAGGTTGAAAGCCATAAGACTCTTCTTGGTCTTTGTTGTACCAATATCTTCACATGGAACTTATCAGAAATATGGTTAAAGCAAGACTTTTTTAATACACAAGCAGAGATCCAAGCCATAAAAGATTATCTCCTTCAAGCAACAGGTGCTACTCCAACTCCCAAACATTCTGCAGATGATTCCAAAAGGGGGAGAGTAGTGATAGCCTGAGAAAGCTTCCACCTGCAAGTTCAGTAAAAAAGGCTAAAGTCACTCAAACCACCATTCCATCCACTCAAACCACTGTCACATCCCAAACCACTACATCCACTACATCTCTAACGTATGTTAGCATTTCAAAAGTACCAACAGATGTTACAATAACATCACTTATCACTTCACTACCATATATCCCTCAAACCAGAAAACGAAAAATGATCACTTCACCTATCAAAAAATCTTCCATCAAAACCACAACTTCATCAATCCTAACAACTTCACCACCATCATCATCGAATTGAAGAAAAGGCAAGCCAAAAGAATGGCTTTAGAAAGAAATCAAGGGTAGGATGATAAGGAAATCCTGCAGATTCTAACAGAATAATACAAAAAGGTAGAAGCTTTAAGAGCCTATGCCAACATGATTTACAGGAACCTATCTTATGATCCCATAACTGATGCAGATGTCAAAAAGCTGCTCAGAGAAGATTACCTTAATCACATCATGGAGAAGAAACAATATGATGTTGATAAGGAACACTTACAAGTTGCCCAACTAAATCCTTGTTAGATGAAATAGTAAGGATTGAAAAGTTGAAGCTATTCCCCAATACCACTCCTTCAACCCCATATTGGAAAGATGGTAAAAAGCCAAATGACAAAAGGACTCTGAAGATGAGGATAATGAAGGAAGAACTGGCTTCTGCAAAGATAGGCACCATGAAAACAGTGGCTAAATGGAATGAGTCAACAACCTTTGAAAGCTATAAACAGTTAGAAATTCAAAGAGAAAAGGATCCCTCATTACTAAAAAGGCCAGAGTATAAGAAACTACACTTTCCTATCAAAACTTTGGTTAAGCCTTCTGAGTTCCCATTAGCAAGAAACATATAAAGAGCTGCAAGGGAGTTCTTAAAAGAAAATATGAACATAAGAAGGACAGCAGGAAAGAGGACCTAGTTGACACAATCATAGGAAGACCAGTCTCCCCAAACTCATCAGCAATAACTCTCGTCCCGTCAAATCCTCCTATATATAAAATTCTAAAATGGAAGTCAAACAAAGACACCCATGAATTGACTTTGTTCAGGGCCAATGGGGAGGTGGAGAAGATCACAATGAAAAGTGACTCTGGCATCTGTAAGATTTATTAAGTCTACCAATAGAAAGGGACCCAGAAGACTCTATTTCTCTTGACTTTGAGTTCGAATTCAAAGGTCAAATAAGAGAACAAGTAAACATCTATTTTGGCATCATCTGTTCTAGGGGGAGATTGTTGGACCTCCAAAAGAACAGATGATATTCAAAAGCCAAAACACAACTCAAGGATCAAGAAATAAACAGTTGATAAAACAATTCTCTCCCCAAAGATAGTGAATCTTGAACACCTATTCAGAACATTTGTTCAAGAACAAAGCAAACATCTGATCAAGACTTGAAACCGTTGTTCAAGAAGAAACAACATTTGTTGAAAGCTAAAGACTGTTGAAGACCAAAGCACTGATGAAGTCAAAGGTCTGATGAAGAAAATCAAACATCCATATGACCAAACAGATGTTTGGATAACTAAAATAGATGATAGTTTAGACAGTGGTTTCCTAATGTAACAATATTTATCTTATCAATGTTTAGACTAGTTAGAACAGATAATAGGGTTAGCAAAGATGTTTGCAACATTTATGGAATTTTTTCTATTAGAAATGTTAGATGTCACTATCAGGGTGATGTCAGCCTATCACAAACAGAGCTTTAGTACTTAGTATAAATAGATCTCACATGTTAAAGATCTATTTTATCACATCACACATTCTCTTTTATACGAATAGTTCTAGTGAGTGATCAAGCTGAGAGGGAGATTGTAGAATCATTACTGTAAAACCTTTGAATCTTATGAATCATTGAAAAACAGTTGTTGATAATAGCTCTCTACTTGTGAATTATATTGTTATAATCAGTATTTGTCTGCAAGTACCAAAACTCAGATCCTAACATATAGTTTACGATACAAAAAATACGTTGTTTTAAATACAAAAAATTACTATTAATCGTCGATTTTGGTTTGATTTGGTACCGCAACAACACTATGTCCGTTTTTAATAAATTTATATCTTAAGGTTGATAAACATAGTTGCAAAGTTATATTTGTAAAAAAAGAAAATTTAACGTAGCCAAGTTATTAAAAAATCAAACTAAATGATGAATAATATATTATTAAAAAGTTAGAAAATATTTTTTAGAAAATTTAGATCAAAAGATAAAAAGAACACATAAAAATTTATGATTACTATTCATCGAGACTACGAATTAATATGTATAATAATATATATATGGAGAAGGATCCGTTAGGAACCACCCTTTATTGCGAGAACCGCGAGAACCAATGTAAACACAACCAAAAATACCTAAAAAGCACACAATTTTTTTTAATATTTTTTAGCGAAAAATCGCTAATTTTCGTAAAAAAAAATTTTGACTACTAAAAGTAGCGATTTTTAGCTAAAAATATAAAAAATGCGTGTTTTTTAGATTTTTTGAGGTTTTTGGGGGGTTTAGTTTTTAGCATTTTAGCTTGGGTGGGGGGGGGGGGGGTTAGTTTTTAGCATTTAGCTTGGGGGGTGTTTAGGTTTTTTTTTTTGGGGGGGGGGAGGTTTTTTTTAGGTGTGTTCACATTGGTTCTCACAATAAAGGTGGTTCTAAAATGAACCTTACCCATATATGTATATATAGTGTATAAGTTAAATATTTTTTTTAAGAAAATAGAGCACAACGTATAGAGAAATGTTTAAAGCTTTATTATTGTAAATGTTCCTGAAATGTCAATATTCCAAAGCGACAAGAAACAAATATTCTTATAGCTGCAACTAAATAATAGCAACCTATCCATACAACCTTCTACCCGAATCTTTTATGAATGATTATTTTTCTAAAAGGGAAAAAGCATTTAGTTTCTAATATGTATTAAGTTATCCTCCATCAAACCCAAAATTTTTCCCAAATTTGAAATGAACATAAGTCTAATAAAGAGCTAACTTGAATTAACAAACCATGTATACAAAAAAATATTTATGTCTTTATTACTATATTTGAAATAAAAAATAATGCCAAACTGGATTTTTTAAGTAATTCTAAATTTAAAGACACAAATTATAACATTTAAAAAGGTAATATAGTTATTTCAAAATTTTATTTCAGTATATTATTGCTTATTGTGTGATGCTCAAAATCACATAAAACATGACTATCACATATACCTTATTCAAGTCTATTATATATAATAAATGAAAAAAATTTGGGACACGTGTCAGCGTGATATTGCATCTCAGAATGGTTTTGGCGGGAAAATGGATAAGTAAAAGTCGGATCCCGCGTGCAGCTCCAAACCCGTTTTTTGATCCGACTATATATATCTTCTAAAATACCTAAATCCTGTTTCGTTTTAGTTAAACCTACACAAACCCTAACTCCTCCTTCCATTGCCACATTTGAATGTTAGAAGATCCCCCTTTTCTATTCATTTTTTTCCATTCAATAATATGTATGTGTTGTTTGCTGGATCTTCCACGTTTTTTTTTTGCAAACGATTTCCTCAGGTATGTTTGTTTACGATTTGTTTTTTATAGGTTAATCATTTGCGAATGGCTGATTATTTTGAAGTTTGTTTATTGATAAAATTCTAACCCTAATTTGTGTTCTTGATTTCTGTTCAAGATTATGCTCGACTAGAGACTTGGACCAAGAAATATGATCTATTATCGAAAAGATGATGGTAAGAAGATACTTTATGACAAATGCAATTATATTGTTTTTTTAAGAAAAATTATTTCTCGCTAATATTCGTCGACTGTGCCTTTTTAGTTTGATCAATGACAAAAATGGATGGGCAAATCGAAAATTGATGAGATGTAGAAACAAGACAATCTGAAAAAGTTCATGGTTGTGATAATTTTTGCACTCTTATACACAGAGAGTTATGATAAGGTGATAAAACAGTCTGTTTGGGTATCCGCAGCATATTCTTTGTCTCTTTGACCCAAAGTCAACCCTATTAGTTTTGTATATATGGCCATGCATTACTCACTTATTTTGTAGTTATTTTGACTTTCAGGGTCAAAATTCTATCATAACAGCAAAAAAAATATACTCACGCTGTAGTGGTACATTTTCAATCTTGTGAGTTTATTCCAAGCTCTTTGATTTGCCGACTTATTGCTTTTGCCCTTTTTGTAGCTGACGAGTTTTTACAGCTGATGCATTAATTATTGTTACCTTTATTTTTATAGAGTCAATATAGAGATCCTTTCACCACTGACCTGCCTAGAACATATCTATATAGAACATTCAGCCCCAAATTATTCATCCAGTTTAGACTCCAAGAAGAGCAAATCAAGTTCCGGTTAGGTTTACTAGATTATTATATCATGTTTTTGATTGGATTCTGCTCAGGTAATAAAAAATCTTTGGTTTTGCATACTAAGAAGTTGGCATTATACATATATTAAATTTATTAAACCTTTGTTGACATTCATTATATGGGTATAAAGTGCAAGTGTTTAGTGTTCGGTTTCATCAGTTTTGATAAAAAATCTTGATCAAATCGTAATCTACGGTTTTGGAGGATGGCAAACCAAGCCGGTTAGTTAGGGTGGGTCAGCCAAATTGGCCAATTTTATTGATTTTATGGTTTAATCGTTTTGGTTTTGATGGTAAGAACTGATTATATTCTTTCAAAATCATTAGTTTGCATTAAGTTTATAAATGTTATTTGTGGCATTTGGTTGGATGAAGGAAATGCAGTAACCTGTAGTGTTGTCCGACGAGTTTTCCTGGATCGTCAATAGCCGGCGGTAGTTGCGTTGGTGGCCAACTTCCGTGCAGCGACGATACAGGTTACTCATCCCGGCAGAGATAACTATCGTTATGAGGTTCAGGATGGTTCAGGCTTAATCAAGAGGCGCTATCTTCTGATGGTACGTTCCATCATAGGCTTTACTTTCAAGTTTTTCACGATTCTTAGTTAAATGATTGGCAACTAAGAATTTTAGTTAAATGATATAATAGTTTTACAAACATATGAATGTATTAAAGATCAAAGGTCGGGGTTTCTTTTCTCACACAACCGTATCCATATCTGCAACTTTCATGTACGGTTTTAAACTTTATTCACAACAAGTTTGTTTTCTCTTTCTGTATTATTTAACGGAAATTTTAAAAAATTGAAAAAAAAAATCGCTAAGTAAACAACTTTTAAAAGGTACTAATCAACCTATCTCATTACAGGATAAAAACAAGTATTACTTGCAGTGTGCATGAAAGTGGAGAAAAATGGGCATGTCCATCACATGTAAGACATAGATATATAGTCTCTTATTTGACAAAACATACACAATAAGATACCAAAACAAACAGGTATCATGTAGTTGTCAACATGGCTGATGGTACAGAAGTGCAACAATCATGTTCGACGCTATAAGAACAATACTCAGAAGACCTGCTCATTAAGGAAGCTTACACAGATGCAACAATACCACCACCACTTCAAGCCATGAAATGCAGAACGCACTGAAAAAACAAAAAAATGGTCGCTGCAGTTGATTCCTATTTGCTTTGTTGAACGACTTTCTTCTTTTTCTCATGGCCGCAATGTGTTCGTTTCATGCTCATCGGAGTTGTACGTATGTTAATCAATGTTGGTGACGTGTTATGTCGGTTCGTGTTTCACTTTTTCCGACGCCTCCTTCAATTTCTTAGACGACGATTATGTTCTCTCTCGCCTTTGGTCACTCTCCGCTCACAGGTATGGCCCGAGTGCTTTTACCTTCTGAGTATCACATAGATGTAAATAGTTTTCTATGTAATGTGAACTATTCTTTGTTAATGAAGTTGATTGTTTCGTTGAATGCAAGTTTTTGGCTTGGTTTTATCTCTGGATATTGGTTTTATAGTTGTAGGGTATAATCCCTGATGATAGCTTCACAAACATAATTGTGGAATTCAATTTTATTTTGATAGAGTTTCAGCTAACCACCAAATGATCGACTCAAATAGGAAAACTCATCATTTATATTTTATTATTACACAAATTGCAGCAAGTTCCATTTCTCTACTCCATGATCCTTCGGGTTATATTATTTGGCCCATATGTTTTAAGGATTTTGCATTCAAAATGGCAGGAATATCGTGCCCCATCCGAACATGGTGATTGTTTTTTCAATTGGTCAACAACGACAAAAAGCCGAAGTATTAGATTAATAGGCTTTCTATTGATATTTCGAACTACAAAAACGTAATTTTATCATTTATTTATTTATCTTTTCGTTTTATTTGTATCAATAGTACGTTGGTTGTTTTATTTAGGCCTTTGGGTATACTTTAACCTAACTTAACTCCACCTAAGTGACACATCAAATTTTTTTTTCATCATTTCACTGTCTCACTCTAAGGAAATGGTTTAACATGTTAACACATAACCCATTTAATGCATTTGAACATTGGGTTTTGTCTAAAAAAGAAAATAATAATTAATTTAACTTTTTAACATTGGGTTAACATGTTAACACATAATTCATTTAATGTACTTTAACACAAGGAGGGAGTGGTTTGCAATGTTAGTTAACATGCCATGTCATTGTTAACACTCTAGATGTTAGAGTACACCCCATGGCCTTACCTTATGAACCTGAGAGTTTCATAATAATTTCGTTAAAGAATTTCGTTATGATTATAATAAATGTATAATGTTCTTAAAACTATAATAATAAAACAATTGTCAAAGTAACGTATATTATATCTATATTACTATAAAATTTTGAATACTTTAATTTGTAAGTTCCAATTATTTTTGGTAATTTTACCCAAAATAAATACACCTAATAACTTTCAAATCTTAAATAATTTCATTCATTTTAAGTATAATATCAATCAAATTATTATTGATTTTAATCAAACAAACTCTTCATAACTCTATCTAAAATCCTTACCTAATATAGTTAAGTAAATCCTCTTATTTTTGGCAATTTTACCAACAAGTAATACCTTTTAATTAAATGTTTTTTAATTTAATATATAAAAATTCAAAATTAACTATAAAGCTATAGTTCTAACATCAATGATATTCTAATTAATTTTAATCAAACTAAATTAGGTATATTTCTTTAAAATCTTACCAAATATACTGAATTCACCTTATGTAAATAATGTAATATTTGGTGGAATTTTGTCATTTTACAAATATTATATCTAAAATTGTTTTCAAACATAGGTACCCATAATATCGATACTTACCTTATAAACATTCATAGAATTGATAAGATTTGGATGTTTCCTGTTAAACACACAAATTAGACTATATAAATCCTATTACACTACCCATTCCTGCGTCATTTTGCATTCCCGATAATTCGGATTCCAAAGCCTACGTTTTCATATTAAATCTTCTTAATGTTTTCTTAATAACTAATTAATACATTTAATATAGTATATGCACTCTTAAAAACATTTAGAAACATGATTGTATAGTTTTATTATATATATATATATATAGAGTAAAAAACTAAAAAATCTTAATTCGAATCAAATGATAAAATATGTAAGTAATTTAATAATAATAATTAAATACAATAAAAACGTCATGATACTTTCAATTTAAGGTGATGATTGTTTTTTTAGTTGGTCAAAAACGAATTCGTGGTTATTGGTTACGAAACTCTGGCAAGTAGAACTATTAAAGTAATAGGCTTTCAATTTATATTTCAAACTAGAAAAATATATTTCCTTCATTTACTTATCTTTTCGGTTTTTTCCTAATAGACATGATGAAATTTAGTAAAAAAATCAAGTGTTTTAGATGTTGATTGATCGCGAGGCCCCGTCATGTTCGGATATGAATGATTTTAATCTCCCAGCTCCATAAGAAGACTAGAGTCAAACGAGTGAAACAGGTGAACCACAAAAGGTTTTGAAATATATTATTATTTTTTTTTTTGCATATTTCTCATGATATGAAATTTATAGAGGTTAAAGTTGTATTATTGTTAATCAAATTGTTGCTATCTTTCTTAAAACATGTTCAAACTTCAAGATCGTTGAGTTAAGTTATCAGATCTTTTCTAAATGTTTACTTAATTCAAAATCATGTGATGTTTCAACTATTTTCATGTTGTTGGTTGGGTCGATTTGACAAAATCGTTTTAATACTGTTTTATCTTTATTTAATTTAAAATTTCTATTATTCAATGTCGTGTAAAAGTTTAATGAAATAATATGTTACATTTTAATAAAAGTACATGTTTATTAACTAATAAAATTAAACTACCCGGGAAGCAGTCCCGGGTGATAACCTAGTTATTTAATATATAAAGAAATTATAAAGTTTTCTAGTTTTATAATATTCATAATTTTCAAATAAGAAAAACAAAAATGGTTTATAGTTACCAACAACTAATTGTAGCATAGGCATAACAATTTGTACATACTAAACATTTTCAGCTAACATGAGCAACAAACCATGTATACAAAAATATTTATGTCTTTATTATCATATTTGAAATAAAAAATAAATCCAGACTGGATTTTTTTATGTAGTTTTAAATTTAAAGATATAAAACTATAACTTTTAAAAAGGTAAAATAGTTATTTCAAAATTTTAAATTTTAGTATATCATTGCTTATTGTCTGATGCTCGACATCACATAAAACGTGACTATCAGATATACCTTATTCAAGTTATTTAATATATAAAGAAATTATAAAGTTTTCTAGTTTTATGATATTTATATTTTTCACATAAAAAACAAAAATTGTTTATAGTTACCAACAAATAACAAATAATTGTAGCCATAACAATTTGTACATACTAAACCTCATCATCATAATGGTTTAAATATAGTTACAAACAAATTGGTTGATTTTTACTACTTGTTTATACCATTAAACTTATTAGTACATGGGTCGAATATTTAAAAAAGTTAATTATATAAATAATCTATGTGGTTTGTCAAAGTAACAACTTTTAGGATGTAACTTTAAAAGTTCGCATGAATTTGATATATATGGATTTTAACGTGTAAAATGTCGGTTTTAACACTGACTTTATAAATATGTATCAAATTACTAGTTTATCCCTTTCCTTAAAATGACATGGCCTATTTATATAATCAGCTCATTTTAAAATAGCGAGTTCATTATTTTATTACTAAGAAGAACAATTTGTTAGTTTGGTACTTATATGTATCATTTTCAATGAATTAAATCTCACTTGCTAACAGTCAACTCTTAGGGTGAACGGGGCGCCTGCGGGGAGGGGTTCGGTGAGTGAGTTCCCCGCTTGGGAACACCGCCGCCGACCCCTCGGGGAGGCTAAGCGGGGAGTGGGGAGCGGCATTGATTCACCGCATGAAGGGAGAGAGGGAGAGGGTGGCCCACCAGATTTTCAACCAATCAAGTTATTTTCCTTTTTTTTTTCTTTTTGATTTTTTCAACTTAATTAAAAAAATAAAAAAAACAAGTCCCCCAAGAGAGGAGTGCCGCCATCAAATTGAGGGTGTGGGGGGAGTTAAGTGAGGAGTTGACGTGGCGCGTGCTGATTGGCTGTGGGTAAGAGAGGTCACTCCCCACTTAGGGTGTCCGGGGCACTTAGCGGGGAGGGGATCGGTGAGCTTAGTCCCCGAGCGGGAACACCGCCGCCGACCCCTCAGGGAGTGTAAGCGGGGAGGGGGAGCGGTGTGTGTTCACCGCACAAGATTTCATGTTTTAAACGTTGGGCAACGGTCGGATGGAATAAAAAAAAAATTCAATTTTAACCTATATAAATAACCAACTTAAATCTAATTTTTTACCACACAAATTCTCAATCTTACTAGAAAAATCTTTCAAATACAACACAAAGCCAAACCGAGCAATGGAGAACCAACCCCGCGAAGCCAAGAAAAAGTCCGTCGGCTCTAACACTAAGGGACGCGGCTCGCAACCGTCTCGTGGTGGTTCGAGTGGTGCAAGTGCACAACTACAACCACCTTTCGGATATACTTCACAACCCCCGTTTTTTTACCAACAACCTTCACACCCCTCCTTTTACAACACCCAACCACAACCCCCTTTCGGCTATTTTCAAAATTTATTATCAATGGATCCTCAATCCCCCGCCTTCGACCCGTATGGTTTTCGTTCCCCACAAGTTCCATATCCACGAGAAAATGTTGAACGTCCTCTACCTATTCACGAGGACGAGGACGAGGAAGTAGTGCCCGAAACTCAAAATTTGGGCGACTATGAAGATGACACCGGCGACGATGAATATAATGTGGATGAAGACGCCGGCAACGAAGAAGATGACGCCCGGGGTAAAAAGGCAAAAATGGAGCGCCAAAATTGGATAAAATACCAAGAAGAGGCGTTGGCGAAGGCGTTGGTACATTGCTCTACCAACAAAAAGAAGGGCAATCAACAAACCCGCGATGGTTTTTGGCGTAGGATTTTAGATCATTATAACGCCACCGTTGGTGGAAGTAACCGGACCGTGCATCAAGTATGGTCTAAATGGAACCCGATGATGACGAAAATAAACTTTTTTCAACGGCCTATACCAACAAGCGGTAAAAATTATATTTTTTAACGTTGTATATTTTTTAATTTTGTTTACTAAGTTCATATGTTTTTAACACTTGTTATTTTATAATATGTAGGATCGCACACGAGAAAGCGGGTGTAGCGATCTCAACGTGATGAAAATCGCTTTAAAGGATTTTAAAGATAGATATCCGAGCGGTTTTCAACATGTCGAGGCATGGGAGGTCGTTCGAAAACACGACAAATGGGCCCAAGTCCCATTGTTGGGTGAGGAAGGGGAAGGTTCGGCACAAAAAAGAAAGCCCGTTGACGTGGACCCTTCCATACCCGATATGAACGAAGACCCCTCGCCACAAAGAACACAACGGCGAGACAAGCGTCAAGCGACATCGTCCGAGGGCTCGGTTGAGTTGGCGGCACAATTCAAAGAGTACACCGCCATGAAAGAAGCGAAGCACGTGAGTGAGATGGAGGCGATTGAATTGAGGAAGAAAAGAGAGTCGGAGGCTCGCGATCTCATAACGGAACAACGCGAGACGATGAAAAACTAAGCGCACGATCGAGATATGAAAACATTCCTCAAGCCGCACGACGATGCTCCGCCGGAAATGTTGCCGTTCATATTCGCCCGAAAGCGCGAGATCGCTAACAAGTACGGGTGGCCGTGCAATTTCTAAAATTTTTATGTAGTATTGCGATGTAATTTTTATTTTATTAAATGAAATGTAATTTTTTATTTTATGAAATTATTATGTTTTACTTTTTATAAAAATATTTTCTTAATTAAAAAAAAAAAACAAGTCCCCTAAGGCTAGTGGGTATGGTTGATGGATCATCCTTGAGGATGATCCGCCACGTATGCGCCACGTCATCATCCTCCCAAGATTGGTCCATCCTCCAAAACTAGAGGGCATGGTTAAGTTGGTCCTAGTCATCATCCTCCACCACTTTTATGTTTTTTTTTTTTTTTAATCTTCCACTTTTTTTAACATTTAACAAATAAAGTAACAAAATATTTTCATTAATATTAAAAAACATTACATAAACTAAAAAAAAAAAACAAAAAAAACATAAACTTAAAAAAAAAAATTAAAAATATCCTAATATATTAAAAGAAGCAACTAGTCTTCGTCTTCCATGTCGTTGTCGGGTTCGTTTTGAGCGTTGTTCCAAATGTACTCCACCAAGTCCGCTTGTAGGTTATGATGTGTGTACTCGTTACGTAGAGCGAACATGTTCAAATCTTGTTGTTCCGCACTAACTGGAACAGAATTTCCAGTTGACGCGTCTTCGTCGTACTCACATATCGCTCTACCTTCGTCTTCAATGACCATGTTATGAAGGATGATACAAGCGTACATAATGTGTCGTAACCTCTTTGGTGTTTGCGAACGTGCAGGATGTTCAATGATGTGCCATTTTTTTTGTAGAACACCAAAAGCCCGTTCAATATCTTTTCTCGCACCCTCTTGAAACTTCGCAAACTTTTTTCTTTTGTCGTCTGTCGGGTGCGGAATAGTTTTAACGATTGTCGAGTACTTTGGGTATATCCCATCGCCCAGGTAGTAACCTCGCCTGTATTCCACCCCCGAAACTGTAAAGCTTGTGTCCGGACCTGTACCCGCCACTACATCCTCAAATATCGGTGACTGGTATATGATGTTAAGGTCATTGAGCGAACCAGGTAGACCAAAAAAAGCATGCCAGATCCAGAGATCCTGTGACGCAACCGCCTCTAGAATAATAGTCGGATGTCCATGATCTCCCCTAGTATACTGACCTTGCCATTGGACTGGGCAGTTCTGCCACGCCCAGTGCATGCAATCAATGCTCCCGAGCATTCCTGGGAAACCATGTCTCTCTTCGTGTGCTTGATATAATTTTTGAACGTCGCTTGCGTTCGGTTTCCGCAGATATCGCTTGCTATACAATTTGACAACCCATTCGCAAAACTTGTGCAAACATCGACGTGCGGTTCTTTCAGACATCCTAATATACTCGTCTAATGCATCAGGTGCGTAACCGTACGCAAGTTGGCGAATGGCCGACGTGCATTTTTGTAAATTACTGAAACCCCTTAGCCCCCTAGCGTCGTTCCGCAATGTAAAAAACGGATCAGACTGGGCCATGTCGCCTGCAATACGTAAAAACAGTGGACGACTCATGCGGAACCGACGTCGGAAAATCTCGGCTGGGTACACGGGTTCGTCGGCAAAATAATCGGCTAGTAGTTTAGCGTGGCCGGCTATAAATTTAAAACGAAACATAAATGAAATTAATTATAAAATACATTTTCAAATCTATATAAAACATATGGAAAAAAAAAGTAAAATACCTTCTTGGTCTCGGTTATATTTTGCTCGTCTAGTTACCCGTTGGGACGACCCTTGATCAGCCGCCATGAAGACTTGAGCCGCGTTCATAATCATGTTGTGCATAATATCATCCTCTTCCGAAGATGATGAATACCACGCAGACGAACCCGATGAAGACATAGAAGAAATGGAAGACATGGGTGAAGCCATGATAATTTTTTAGCGAGAAATGGGGTGGTAGTGTGTAAAAAATGGTATAAAATATGATGAGTTTTTATAAAAAGGGAAGAGTGGTTTATAAAATGTGAGAGAGATGGGGTGGTAGTGGGTGAAAAGTTGTGGAAAAAATGGTTAAAGAGGTGAGTATTTATAAAAATGGAAGTGAATTGGGGTATATTTTTGTTGGTGCACTTGTGTCTGTACTTTGTCTGTATTTTGTCTTGTTACTGAACGATGTCTTTGTTAGTCTGTAAGTTTGACCAAGTCAACCATCCTCCGGTTTGACTTGGCCAAACAGTCAACATTCTGTTTATAATGTGTTTGAGTCGAAGGATGGTCATCGAAGGATCACTCATATCCTTCGATGATGATGAGCTCGAAAGATGGACCTTCGATGGATGGACCACGAAAGATCACATCTTTCGTGGTACATCTGGATCATTCGAGCTGTTTCTGGTCGAAAGATGATCTTTCGATCAGACTGTTTGATCCTTCGACCAGACATGCTGTGTTGGGTATAAATACCTGTGTGTTGTGTTCATTTCCATAGTTAGACACTCAGACAGATAAGGAACACACACACACACTAGAGAGAGTTTGCAAGACTGATTTGTAAACATTGAGCTGTAACCGGACCTTTCATACGTTTAATACAAGTGGTGTTAATCGTTGAGTCTTGTGTGTTGATTATTTGTGTGTTCTATCTCGGTTTGCTATCTCGGTTGGATTCCGCACAACCGGGTTGGTTTGTACACAAGGATTAGGCGACTAGATCCTCCCCTAGCCGGACCTACAAGTGGTATCAGAGCCTTGGCTCTTATCCTTGTTAAAACCGAGGTGTTCTTGCTGTTTTTCGGGATTTTTTAGTTCATATTTTCTGGAAATCTTGCTGTTTTTGCTGTTTGTTCTTATAAAAACCTTGTCACTTTTCATTGTCACATGTTAAAAATGGGTTTTTAGTGAAGTTGCAAGCAAAAACGGGTTTTGGATAGTTGTCGGTTTGCTGGAAATTCTTGTATTTCTGGGTTTGTTCTTCATAATATTACACATTTGATCTTAAAAATTTTGAATCACAAAGTGTTTGTGTGTTGGAAGTTGTATTTTGTTTAAAATATTGGGATCATTACCCGGTTGGTGAAAAACCTGCATGTTCAGACCTGAAAGATATGGTCTGAACATACTTTCTGCCGAAAGTTCTCACCAACCCGTCAACTTTTTCACCAACTTGTCACCGATTGTCAACTGTGTCAGAACCATTTCGAAAGATATCCTTCGAACTCGAAAGACCATCTTTCGATCAGTGGAGGTTCGATAGATCATCATCCTTCGAACCAAGGAATCATTTCGAAACTTTCATCTTTCGGTCTACTGTTCATTTTCGAAAGACTAGGATCCTTCGACTGGGGAGTCTTTCGAAGTCATCTTTCGTGTGTATCTTTCGGTCGACAGTACTTTTTCGAAAGATAAGGATCCTTCGTTTGGAGAATCTTTCGAAAAACATTGTTCGAAATTCAACAGAGATCTTTCGAACCCTGTTGATCCTTCGAACAGGTGTTGATCTTTCGATCAGTAGTCTGTTTGTGTTTAACAGTTTGTGTTTTTCAAGTGTCTTTCGACAGGTATCCTTCGGCTGATTAAAAATGAATCCAAGGTGGAATACTTTGGTAAATACAGATATGTATTTTGGTACTCCGTCATCTTCCGCACCGGTATCTTCACAAGCTAATGCAATTTCTACCGGTCAATGGGCATTTGTATCAAATCAAGTTCCAAGTGTTCAAAGCATTCTTTTAAGCGAAAGCGAAACTGGAAGTTTGAATAGACCTCCAAAGTTGATGCATTTATATGAATATCCAGGATGGATTGATAGATTTCATACATACGTTCTTGGTCAAAATACAGAATTGTGGTTGCGGTTCATCACAGATTTCGATCAAACAATAGAGGTTGCCGCATCATCTGCTGCTACGTTTGCAGATCTCACGGAAGATCAGAAGAAAGTCTATGATCTAGAAAAGAAGGCATACGCCATTCTCACTCAGGCCTTAAGTAAAGATATCTATCATCAGTTCGTCAGTTATAAGACTACAAAAAGGTTGTGGGACGCGTTGAAGACAAGGGGCGTAGGAAATGAAGCGACACGTCAACTGAGGAAAGAACTGCTAAAGAAAGAGTTTGATGGTTTTACTTGTATGGAGAATGAGTAGCTGGGTGATTTGACAAGTCGATTTAATCACTTGTTGACTGAATTGACAAATTTTGGGGTTGTTACAACTCCTGTAGAGATTGTGAAAAGGTTTGCAGATGCATTACCACCTCAGTGGAATACGTTCTTGGAAATCATGAAGTACAATGGTACTTTGGACACAACGAGCTTCAACGACTTTGTTCAAATTCTAGAAAACAAGAATCAGGAAGAAACTCTGAAGGCAAAAAGAATTCCCGTGCCTCAAAATCCTGAAATGTATTTTGGAACCTCTAGCACCTCTACAAAACCTTCTTCGCATGCGCCAATTCAAACAGCTTTTGTGACTAGCACAGACATGTATGGAAATACTATCCAAGTTCCTGTGCCTCCAAAGACAGACATGTATGGAAATCTGCTGGAACCAGTCCCTCAATCAGCACCACAACAGCAACGACCTCTCAGACCAACTGATATGTTCGGAAATCCTTTACCAACAACAGACATGTACGGGAATCCGCTTCCTCCTCAACAGCAAGCATGTTATGGAAGCACATCATCTGCTGGTCAGCAATCAAAGCCAAATACAGTACGGCTCGACACCTCAAGCTTTTCTAAAGTCAGTGTGGAAGTAGCAAAGGAACACATGGAACTGCTAAACACTGTGGTGAGCGCATACTGTGGATTAGTGGAAGGTCAGATTGGTAATATTAATCTGACACAAGAAGACTATCAGCAGATTGATAAAGAGGAGATGGAGATGATGGACATTAAGTGGGCCTTTGCCAGTGCTGTTAGGCGAGCAAAGGATTTCATGGAAAGAACAGGCCGAACCAGCTTGGAAAGCAAGAAAGACACCAAGTATGGGTTTGATAAACAGGCTGTTAAATGCTTCAACTGTGGTGAACGTGGTCATTTCAAGCGTGAATGTACAAGGCCATCTCAGCATGGGAACCAGAATCCTTTCCGAGGTCAAGGCAACAGGGCAAATCAGAACCAAGGAAGGAACAACGAACGAACACTGGTGCCTGTCAATAACCAGAGTCAAGCAGGACCATCTAATGCCAACCAGGCACTTGTGGTTCAGGTAGATGAAGGTTGTGATTGGTCAATCCAGTTAGGAAATGATGCACCTGATGGAACAGCTTGTTTTGCTGAAGTGGTTAATGATCTTAAACACGCCAGTGGTGGAGAATCTTCCACCAATGGTGTTGAATCTTCTGAAGATGAAGACAGCTCCGGGTACAGTGGAAGTTCAGATGAAGAGTCCTCTGCTTCAGGCAATGATCAGGAAGATGACACATCAACTGCATCAGTTAATGCAGACATTGATGAACTTTTGGAGGAAGCTGCAGCAGGAATTCAAAGAAGATCTATTTTGGTGGATCAAGCTGCTTATTCTTCGTCTTCTCTCCATTCAGCCTTTATGGCGAATGTCGACAGTTCATCAAGTCAGGTATGTGTCGACGAACCCACTTCTGTTAGCTGTAATAACTGTGATAGTTTGCATGTTAGATGTGCTGAGATGGAAGCAAACATGTCTGAGTTGCAAGGCAAACACGATGCTTTACAAGCTAGTTTGTTTGAATTGCAAGACAAACATGTTTCTGTGAATGATAGGTGGTGTGAATTGCAAAGCAAACACGAGGCTTTGCAAGAGAAATATGATGTGACATTCATTCACAATCAGAAATTAACAGTGGATCTTTCAAAGTGCACTGAAGCCAACATGTTTTATGAAAACCATGAAAAGGAATTTAAAAGGATGATTGAAACATTAAAGAAAGATAAAACAGAACTGACAAAAATGGTTTCCAGAAAACAAACTGACATTAATTTGTATATCACTCGTCTTGAGGTGATGCAAAAAGAAATGGCTTGTGTTAAAACAGAAAGTGAGGCGATCCGACTCAAGTTAGACAGTTATTTGAGTTCTAGCTATGTGTTGGATCACATCATTGATGTTCAGAAAGAGAAAAAGGATGTCACATGCATAGGTTACAAGAAATGTCCACCACCCGTGAGAAACAATTTTGATGCTTTGCCTGATGCGGAGTATAGGACTCACTTTGAGCCATCTGTTCCTTTGGACGTTGAGGAATTTGCAGCAGGGCTCGGATACAAGAAAGAAGTATCGTCAGATTCAGATGTGTCAGCAGATACATTTGTAACTGCTGAACAGAATCAGGATCCTCCAGTGATGGTTGAGGATGTTGATTCTTCTGATGATGAGTCTGATGATACCGATTCGGAAAAGTCTGATGTAGTAATCAAAGAAGAGGACATACCTCTTGAGAATCATATCCTATGTGATCCTCCCACAAAACCTGCTAAGACTGTTCCAACCGAGTCCACATCTGCAAAAGAGTCGGAGAGTGTGGATTTGCTGTACACTCTTGTTGGTGATGATAAAATCTATTCAGACAAAGATTTTCCTATTAAAAATGTTAATCAATCTTTAATCAGTAAAGTCTTTGAAAATTCTACAAGTAAGTTTTTGGGTAAGACAGGACCACATGTTACAGTCAAACAGTGTCCTCCTATCCCAAAGGCTGAAGTTAGAAAACAATTTGGGAATAAGAAATTACCAACAGTGCCAAAACAGCAAAACCATACCAAAACAAATGGTAAGGCACCGACTCAAACTCAAAAGAAGCCGAATCAGAAGAAGAAGAAGAATGTGAACTTTGTGAAGTCGAAGGGAACGGACAAAATTGAAAAGTTTGCAAATCAATCTAACTTAGATTTTGTCCAGAAAGTAACAGTGATGAACAGGAATGAACCAAATAGTTCAAAACCTAGTACCTCGAAATCACAAAGTTCATCATCGGCAAGACGACCACATGATACTTCGGGGTTTGTTGAACGAAGATCATGTTTTGAATGTGGAACAATTGGGCACATTGTCAGAAATTGCCCGTATCTTCATAAACAAAAAGGCATAGTTGATGATCCCCGTGGCCCAACTGACCACAGGCGATCTGTTTCTGTAAAACAAGATCCCCGACTCATAAGAGAAAGGGAAAAGAAACAGAAACGCCAACAGGTCAAGAAAATTGAAAAGGCAATTAAAACCGATGTGGTTCACAAACCATCTGTTTCAGTTAAGCCAGATAATTCAAAGTTTTCAAAAACTTCAAACAATCAAACTGGTAAAACTCAACAGACCTGGAAACCAAAAACGGTTACTGAATCAGGGGGACCATCACAATTTCCGAATCATCAAAAGGTGGAAGTTATTGTTGTTGATAAAAATGGAAGACCCAAGACCACAATGGCTTGGGTCCCCATATCCAACTAATTATGTGAGTTCATGTGCAGGGTGTTCCAGGAGGAACTATCAGTAGTCATTGGATTGTTGATAGTGGGGCATCCAGGCACATGACAGGCGACATGAAGCTTCTCTACGACGTCAAATCTATTAGAGGAGGTTATGTTGCTTTTGCTGGAGATAAGGGCGGATATATAACGGGTGAAGGAATGATTTCCAACGGGGTTGTTAGCTTTGACAAGATCAACTTTGTGCAACAACTTGATCACAATCTTCTTAGTGTTTCTCAAATTTGTGATAAGCAGTTCTCAGTACACTTTGATGCTAATGGATGTTATGTGCTGAAACCCGGCTTCAAAATTCCAAAAGAATGGATTCTCTTGTCGGCTCCAAGGATAAATGATTTGTATGTCCTTGATATGAGCCAAGCTATCACAACGTCTGCACAAGCAACTTGTTTCGTTTCCAAAGCCACAGAAAAAGACACAATCTCTTGGCACAGACGAATGGGTCACATTCACTTACGCAAAATGAATCATTTGGTATCAAATGAATTGGTGAATGGTGTTCCTCTTAAAAATTTCCATCTTCAAGACGTCTGTGTTTCGTGCCAGAAAGGAAAACAAACGAAGAAGCGACACCCTACAAAGAAAGTCAACACGGTGGCTGTTCCTCTTGAACGTTTACACATGGATTTGTTCGGTCCTGTCAAGCACAAAAGCATTAGGAATGATCAATATTGCCTCGTGATTACTGATGATTATTCAAGATTTTCTTGGGTAGCGTTCATGGCACACAAGAGTGAAACCTTCGGTATTATCAAAAACTTGATCATTCAGATTGAGAATCTTTACAACTTGAAGGTTAGGCGGATACGTAGCGACAATGGTACTGAATTCAAAAATCATGCCATGGCGGAGTTTTGCACTTCAAAAGGTATTCTTCACGAATTTAGTGCAGCTTATACTCCTCAACAGAATGGCGTCGCTGAACGTAAGAACCGCACATTGATCGAGACTGCTAGGACTATGTTGGTAGAGTCGCAGCTACCCATTCCATTCTGGACTGAAGCTGTGTCATCTGCATGCTACACGTTGAACCGAGTCCTTACAGTCAAAAGGCACAACAAGACCTGCTTTGAGCTTATCAACAAACGGAAACCAGACTTGTCATATCTCGAACCGTTTGGAGCTCCTTGCACAATTATCGATCCTAATGGAAAGTTTGGGGCTAGAGCCATTGAGGGATACTTTCTTGGGTATTCCACTCCAAACTTAAGAGTCTGGAATCTAGAGACTAAAAGGGTTGAGGAATGGTCTGAAGTCAGAGTACAAAGGCACACTTTACCAGTCAGAAATCCTGGTCAGCCTTGGATGTTTGAGTACGATGACTTTTTCAATTCGATCAATGTTGAAGCCGTTGAAGAAAGTGCTGCGGCAAGGATGTTTCTCGAGAGTGACAATGCAACAGATTCACCGTTGGTTCGTCCCATTATAGTCAATCAAGAACCATCTTCAGTGAACAATAATGCTCTCGACAATGAGGATTTTCAAGATGCTTCCGAATTGAACGAATCTTCAGAGGATGACGAATTTCTAGATGCAGATCAAGAAGCTCCAACAGCAGTTCATGGTATTTCAGAGGGTACACCTCCAGTGGATGTCCCTAGAACAGCTGAAACTTCTGCATCATCCTCTTCGTCAATTCCGGGACTTGAATTGCTTGTTGATCTCAATCTCAACAATCTGGGTACAAATATTCCAGTTCAAGATAATTCAGAAACAAGGATTCACAATACCCATCCTCAACAAAACATCATCGGAAATGTACAAAGTGGCGTTCAAACAAGAAACATGTTGCGAAACAACAACAATGCAGGCTTGTATGCAACTATCCGAGAATCTGGTCAACAAAATGATTGGTCTTTCGCGTGTTATGTCTCACAGGAAGAGCCAAGAACTTGGAAAGAAGCTTTGAAAGATAGCTCATGGGTTGAAGCAATGCAGGAAGAACTGCAACAATTCCAGAAGCTTGGTGTCTGGAAACTCGTAGAGAAACCTGCTGGTTATAAGAAGATTGGTACCCGTTGGGTGTTTAAATGCAAAAAGGATGACCGTGGGATCGTTATCCGGAACAAAGCAAGGCTAGTCGTTCAAGGTTTTCGTCAGATTGAAGGGATCGACTACAACGAAGTGTATGCACCTGTTGCACGTCTAGAAGCAATTCGGATCTTTCTGGCTTATGCCTCATTCAAAGGTTTCAAGGTATACCAGATGGACGTGAAAAGTGCATTCTTACATGGTGTGGTTGAAGAAGAGGTGTACGTCGAACAGCCTCCAGGTTTTGAAGATCCTATCCATCCCGATCGGGTTTGGTTGCTCAACAAAGCTCTATATGGTCTACATCAAGCACCGCGAGCTTGGTACGCAACCTTATCTAATTATCTGCTGGAGAACGGTTTTCGCAGAGGTCTTATCGACTGCACTCTTTTCATTAAAGAACAAGATGGAGATCTTCTACTGGTACAGGTATACGTTGATGATATTATTTTTGGTTCTACTAACGATGTTTTGTGTAGGGATTTCGAGCGTGTTATGCAGGATAAATTCGAGATGAGTGCTATGGGGGAAATGACCTTCTTTTTGGGCCTACAAGTACAACAAACAGAGTCTGGGATATTCATCCATCAGACTAAATATGTTGGTGACATCTTGAGCCGGTTCCAGATGTCTGATGCAACGCCCATCGGTACCCCATTGCCACAAAATCACGGAATTACTCCAGACTTGAAGGGTCAAGATGTTAGCCCCTCATACTACCGCGCGATGATCGGATCTCTTATGTACCTCACAGCATCAAGACCAGATATAATGTACCCAACGTGCCTGCTTGCCAGATATCAAGTGAACCCGAAGGCCTCACATCTTGCAGCTGTAAAAAGGATTTTTCGTTATTTGAAGGGTTACCCTGACACCGGTCTGTGGTACCCTAGGGATAATAACTTTGACTTGATCGCATTCAGTGATTCTGATTTTGGCGGATGCAAAATCGACGGCAAATCCACAACGGCTGGATGTCAGTTTTTGGGAAATCGCCTAGTCACATGGCAGTGCAAGAAGCAGACGTGCGTCGCTACATCAACATGCGAAGCTGAATACATTGCTGCCTCAAGTTGTTGCTCCCAAGTCCTGTGGATACAACAGCAAATGCGTGACTACGGTTTTGAATTCCTAACTACTCCTATTTACGTTGATAATTCTGCTGCCTTACAGATCACTAAAAATCCTGTGCAGCATTCAAAGACTAAGCACATCGAAATCAAATATCACTTCATACGTGATTGCTTTGAGAAAAGGCTAATCGATGTTGCTTACGTCCACACCGATGACCAACGTGCCGACCTTTTTACCAAAGCTTTTGACAAATCAAGATTTGACTATCTTTTATTGGTAAACGGCATTAAGGTCAAGCAAGAGTAAAACCAACATCGGAAAATCATTTTTGTAAATACCTTTGTGTTTTAAATTTGTCTTAGTTTATTGATTTTAGGGGGAGTAAATCCAAAATTTGAAAATCCAAAAACATTAAAAATTTCAAAAACACAAAAACAATAGAAAAGCAAAAATGAGTTTCCTGGCGAGCAAAAGAGAAAATGATAGTACATCAGTGGTCTGTCTAAACCTCTTTAAACCTTAAATGAAAAACGATAAGCAGCTCTATATAAGATGTATCGGTAGGCTCACAATCATTTTAAAGTGTGCAGGGTGATATAAACTTAAATCGACTGAAGACCAGGTGGGAACCATTCATTGGCATATGGTCTTGGTACCGAAATTTCGTTTGAGAGATTGCCGAGGTTCTGAGATATTCGGTCTTTATGCTGCTTATCATCTGGGTATCATGGTTGTATCTTTTACCGAAAAATTACGGGGACACAAGTCTAGATCTTCCATGATACTATACATACGTGTACATACTGCATACGACCTCAATAAGTGATCAACAATCACATGTCCAAACCAAAATAAGTGATAATATATCACAAATTCTTTCCGGGAGTCAAGTTCGTCTCTCTGCTGTACGAAAGTACTGACCTGTTCACGGACTTGCTCTTGTGCCCTCATGCATCGAAAATCAAGTTCCTCATCAATAAGTGATTCTATCACAAAGGGCTTGTTTTCAAATCAAATAAGTGAGAATCTCACATCATATACGGTCAAACAGATGATAATCGGTATACTCACCGGTAAGATGAACCCTCGTGCATACCTTGATACGGGAATGTGTCGTGATGTGGATGAACACCGGTCGGTAAGTATAAATCTTACATTAACGTATCCCCTTGCCATGATTACATCTGATAAGTTGAGCTTATGTGGACAACAATACCGATAATCGTTATAGGATGCTTATCTTAATGTTAATTAATTGAACAACAAGAGTGTTTTGGCTGACCGTACACTGATATGATTCTCTTACCCTCGAAACTCGCAAAAAGAATGTCTGTAAATATTTATTTAATGCTTTCAATTTCTGCATCTCTGTATATATTTATTTACTGCTTTCTGTCTTTACATTTGAAATATTCAAAAGGCCAAAAAGATTTTATTTCTACTTTATTTTCGATCGTACGATGTTGGAGCTCGAGTCTTCGTTACCTGAAACCTGAACGAAAACCGAAAACGACTAAATCTTCATAAACGGTCGAAATTAGCAAGCGTTGAAAGTTAAAATTGAAATTGATAAAATTTGTTAAACTTTCAAACTGTCGGACGGTGTTTGATTAAACAATGGTCACATGTGTGTCGTTTGCTTATGATATTCCAGGCGGTTGTTCTCATTACGCGTTTAGATTTCTTGCATGTGCAGATTCTAAAGGCTAGGAGAACATGGTCGATGACAAGCTTCGGAATGAAGTCACGACGTGAAGGCACTCAAATGATGAAGATGATCGAGTTTCCGCTGACCATCATCAACACCACAAGGATCTCACTTCATAAAGATCAAGACTTTCACGAGCATAACTCAAGGGGGAGCTTATGTTAAGGGGGAGTTTGTCAACACACTTCCTACATGAAACGGGGAGTTTGTTGGTACACTTTCTGCTTTCAAGACGTGAAGACTTTAAAGATCCTCCGACATTGAAGACTTGAAAAGATGTCAAAGACTTGAAGTCACAAAGATCGAGACCAAAGCTACAGCCAGACAAAGCTACAGCCAAGGGGGAGTTTGTTGGTGCACTTGTGTCTGTACTTTGTCTGTATTTTGTCTTGTTACTGAACGATGTCTTTGTTAGTCTGTAAGTTTGACCAAGTCAACCATCCTCCGGTTTGACTTGGCCAAACAGTCAACATTCTGTTTATAATGTGTTTGAGTCGAAGGATGGTCATCGAAGGATCACTCATATCCTTCGATGATGATGAGCTCGAAAGATGGACCTTCGATGGATGGACCACGAAAGATCACATCTTTCGTGGTACATCTGGATCATTCGAGCTGTTTCTGGTCGAAAGATGATCTTTCGATCAGACTGTTTGATCCTTCGACCAGACATGCTGTGTTGGGTATAAATACCTGTGTGTTGTGTTCATTTCCATAGTTAGACACTCAGACAGATAAGGAACACACACACACACTAGAGAGAGTTTGCAAGACTGATTTGTAAACATTGAGCTGTAACCGGACCTTTCATACGTTTAATACAAGTGGTGTTAATCGTTGAGTCTTGTGTGTTGATTATTTGTGTGTTCTATCTCGGTTTGCTATCTCGGTTGGATTCCGCACAACCGGGTTGGTTTGTACACAAGGATTAGGCGACTAGATCCTCCCCTAGCCGGACCTACAATTTTGAATTATAACCGTTTGATATTTAATGTTTATTAGAAAATTAAAATTTTTTTTTATTTTGAACGGTCACAATGGATCCGGGCCCCACCACTTTGGATCGTCGCAAACGTCTAGAACCCGACGTTCAAGACGGGACAGGGGGGGGGGGTCGGCACGGTGTTTGGATCGTCGCCGACCCAGGATGATCCGGGAACGATGCCCATGCCGACTAGCCTAAGAGAGGAGTGCCGCCATCAAATTGAGGGTGTGGGGGAGTTAAGGGGGGAGTTGACGTGGCGCGTGCTGATTGGTTTTTTGTAAGAGAGGTCACTCCCTTAAGAGAGGAGTGCCCCTCTCACCCTTAGAGGAGTGCCCCTTACACCCTTAGCGCATAAAGTTGACCAAAAAAGGTACTAAAAAGGACTTATACCGACAAGGAACTAAAAAGAACTAACACCGAGGTACATTGGGAAATGTTTAATGCTTTATTATATTATTGAAAATATTGCAAAAACATGTCCTAGATGTACCAAGGTGAAAACACTTCTAAAGGGTAAAACTAAAATAATATTATAAGTTTAAGAGATTAATATTGTAAGTTTTAGTGATGATGGACAAAAGGGAAATGAAAGAATAAAAAGTAGGAATGAAATCAATGGTATAAATGAAGGACTAAATAAGTAATTATGATGAAACCACATGTACCATTTATATAATATGCTCTACTTTTTTGTCTATAAATTAAAACTATTGATCATTTTATCTAGTGCAACTTACCATTTCTCACCACTCTCTTTCTGTTTCTAACTTTTTTACATTACTATTTCTTTCTTTCTTTGCTCTGCAACCCCCTTCCTTTCCACCTTGAAAATAACCTCCTTTTGCTCTATTTGAATCTTTAATTTACCACAATTCGGATTGTATTTGAAGCATTTGATTCACAAATCTAGTTAGGAGCCCCCAATTTCAAACCCCTTTAACCTTCTTCTAACTCATTTTAAACAAGTCAGGTTTTCTTAATGTCTAGTCCCTTAGAGAATTTTATTCCACCGGAGCATAATCATCTTTGATGATTATTACCTTATGGGTCATGTTGATGACACGGTAATTCTTTTTTGATTTATGATCCAGATAAATTCAATAAAGAAAATCGGATAAACTTTCGGGGGATACCTCTAACTCTAACACTAAACTCACTAGAGGTAGCTTAAGGTGAAGTGGTTATGAACGAAAAAGAAAAAAAGGTTTAGGCGAAGAGATTGATTATTGAAACATGTTGTAAGAAGAAGCTAAATGTCAATAAAGAAAATAGTACAAAAGTTGTCTATTTTCCGTTGTTGATATTTAGTTTGGTTGATTCTAAACACACCCCCACCCTCTCCTGATTATACCCCCCTTGTGAGAGGAAAACTGCCGGTCCCACGCGGGCCCCACCTGTAAGTATGTGAGAGGATGGCGGTGTAAAAAGTAATTAGGGGGGGTGTAGAAAGTAGCACCCTTTAGTTTTTTTTTTCTCTACAACTTGGGTCCCGCTATCTAATCTTTCAACTTAAATCTTTTTTCTTTCTCGACCATCTCTGATGAAGGTCCTTCAGGTGATCTTTAGTGTTACAGTTTGAGGTATCCCCACCACCAGCTTTATTCCATTCTTGTTGAATTTATCTGAGTTGTAATTTGGAGCAGAATTATCAAATCAACACCATCAATATTCATCGATATTGTTCTCTGGTTGAGACATAATTTTCAAGGCTTCAACACTTACAATACCTGACTTTTATATCAAAATGAGTTGTTGGGAATTGAAAACATCAGGTGAAATTTGTGAGGCTTAACTGGGTTTGTGAATTAGATGCATCAAGTCTAGTTCCGGTATCTTAATTCTTGGTATGTTTAGGGTCTATATTGTTAAATTTTATGTGAACAAGATTATCTTTTTTTTTTTTTTTTTCTATTGAGTTTTGTTTGAATATGTTTTTTTACATCTTATAAACGTTTTATATGGCATCCCATAAAACGTGAATGTTACACACGTTATTCATGTTATTTAATATATAAAGAAATTATAAAATTTTCTTGTATTTGTTATTTCTGAAATCCATGTAAGAAAAAGAAAAGTGGTTTACACTTATAAACAAATAATTGTAACATAGGCATAACAAATTGTGGTTTGGTGAATGTTATGGATTTAATCTATTATTGACATTGTTACATCACTTGTTTTTATTAATCTCTAATTTAAAATTTTATCTCCATTTTTAAGCTTAACAACATGAGTTCAATATTATAAAATGCTTGTTTCACTATTTTGAAACTTATTTGTTGGTCCACAAACTTTTAATCAACAATTCTTTTATAAAAGGGAACATTATTAGTCTCTTATATGTATTAATTTTAGTGTAATAAATCCAAAATATTCCCTAAAGCAGTTATTAAATTGGTATAGGACCAATAAAGAGCCTACAAAGAAGCATTAATCCATTTGTATATGAAAATGTTTAAGCCTTGATTATGCCAAATATCGAAAAATGCCAAAGTAAAAAGATTTCCACGGTATTAAAAATTTAAAAAAATAAACGACAAGTTTTAAAAAGGTAAAATTGTTAATTCACATCTAACGTCTTTAAACTATTTTTCGAGGTGCTAAAGTCATTGCAATTTTCTTGTTTCATATTTATAGCTTTCCTTTATATCAATGCTTTTAGACTTGTGATACTTTAGCATCACATAAAATGTGAATGTGACACCTAATTCATGTTATTTAACGTATAAAGAAAATATAAAGAGTTAAATGCCATTTTAGTCCCTGTGGTTTGGGTCATTTTGCCAGTTTAGTCCAAAGGTTTCATTTTTAACATGTGGGTCCAAAAAGGTTTCACAGTTGCCATTTTAGTCCACTGGATTAACTTCATCTATTTTTTCTGTTAACGAGAAGGCCAATTCGGTAATTTTGTATGTAATTCTGTTAACTAAAAGGGCAATTCAGCCATATAAAATGACCGAATTGGTCTTCTCGTTAACAGAAAAAATAGGTGGAATTAACCCAGTGGACTAAAATGGCAACGATGAAACCTTTTTGGACCCACATGTTAAAAACGAAACCTTTGGACTAAACTGGCAAAATGGCCCAAACCACAGGGACTAAAATGACATTTAACTCAAATATAAATTTCCCTTGTTTTACATTATTCAAGAAAATGTGAAATCCACATAAGAAAAAAACAAAAGTGTTTTACACTTCCAAACAAGTAACCCCAAAAATATGCGGTTTAGTGAAATTAACAATGTATACGTTAAATATATTAAAAGTTAACCGCTTCACTATTTCAAAACTTACATTTTCTTCCCAAACTTTTAATTAACCTTTCTTTTTTTCTAAAAAGGAAGTATTAGTTTCTTTATATGTATCAATTTTAGTGTACTAACCAAAATTCTTCCGAGATGCAATTTCGAAACTGATATAGGACCAAGAAAGAGTTAGAAAGAAGCAACAAACCCTTAGTATGAGAAATTGTTTATAACTTAAGGATCCAAAATAAATAATAAAAAAAAAACAAAGCAAAAGTGAAAACAATTTGAAATTATTATAAGGGAGATGATCAAATAGTAAGTTTATTTTGACTTGGAAGGATTAGAAGCAATAAGATTATGACATGTGACAAAATTTAAAATAAAGAGGAAGGGTGTTTTAATGTTATCCAATCTTCTCATTTCTTCTTTCTGTAACTTCAAAACCCATCATTTTCAAAATACACCATCTTCAATCTTTTCTTCATTTTCTATCTCAATAATCACTACATTATAGTTTAATTTTCGTCACCAATCAATAATTCAAACACCCAATCAACGTGTTCTTCAACTTTTTTTGAAGAAATTCAGTTTAATTTCATACAATATCTCATTTTTTCCCGTGATTTTGAAGCGAATCAATCGATTCGATTGCTGATAAGTGTTTCTAACATTCAAATTTCGTCAATCGTTGAAGAAATCGGCTTCAATCTATGTAAGAAATTTTTGAATTGCATTTTGACGATCGGGGTTTTTGAATTGAGTCATTGCGTTTTACAAAGTAATGAATAAACACCGTTTTTTGTATTTTCAGTCCATTGGGTTTAGAAACAACACATTTTATTGTGTTTTTAGTTCATTGCGTTTTAGGCAAAACACATTTTATGTGTTTTTAGTCGATTGCGTTTTAGAAAAATACACTTTCTTTTGTGTTTTTATCTATTGCGTTTTAGGAAAACACATTTTTATGTGTTTTTTGGTCCAATGAATTTTAGAAAAACACATTTTGAAGTGTTTTTAGTCCATTGCGTTTTAGGTAAAACACATTTTCATGTGTTTTTAGTGGATTGCGTTTTAGAAATAACAATTTCTTTTGTGTTTTTAGGCCATTGTGTTTTAGAAAAAATGCATTTTTATGTGTTTTTTAGTCCATTGCGTTTTAGAAAAACACATTTTGAAGTGTTTTTAGTCCATTGCGTTTTAGGTAAAACACATTTTATGTGTTTTCAGTCTAGTGCGTTTTAGAAAGAACACTTCCTTTTGTGTTTTTAGACAATTGCGTTTTAGAAAAAAAGATATTTTATGTGTTTTTTGGTCCATTGCGTTTTAGAAAAACACATTTTGAAGTGTTTTTAGTCCATTGCGTTTTAGGTAAAACACATTTTTATATGTTTTCTGTCCAGTGCGTTTTAGAAAGAACACTTTCTTTTGTGTTTTTAGGCCATTCCGTTTTAGAAACAAGATATTTCTTTGTGTTTTCTGGCCATTGCATTTTAGAAATAAGACATTTCTTTGTGTTTTTGGTCCATTGCGTTTTAGAAGAAAAGTTATTTTTACGCTTTTTGTCCATTGCGTTTTACGCAACTGGGTTTTTGAATTTTTTTTCGAAAATATAGCAATAGTATACTCGTTTTAAAGATAAAAAACGCTCGCTTTTTGGTGCAATTTTTATAAAAAAAAATAATGTCGTATGAAAGAGTTATTAACGTTTAAAAAATGGGAGGGGGGGGGGGGGAATTGGATGGGAGAGAAACTATTGCCCTGGATTGACTAGAATGCCCCTACATAAAGTCACGCGCCTATTTTTTTTCTTCAATTTCACTCATTTAATCTTATCACTTAATTAAATCAATTGATGGTTAACATTACTTCCTAGCATTTTTACCTAAACGTGACTTTAGCACTCTAGCATCCCATTAAACGTGACTTTGACATACCTTATTGATAATATTTATGAAGAAGTTATAAAGTTTTCCGTAAATACTAAACTACTGTAAACTCAAAGGAATAAATTGTAAGTTTTAAAAAGGTAATATGGTTAATTCAAAATTTTATTTTCATATAGCATCACCGTGCCTAGAATATTGTGATACTTTAGCATACCCGTTATCACTCCTCCTTCCTCAAAACAACACTTTGCAAATTGTCTTTAACTTCTTTAGCATACCCGTTATCACTCCTCCTTCCTCAAAACAACACTTTGCAAATTGTCTTTAACTTCGTAAATGTTTCTAAAACTGACATAACCTCAAGAATCCTAGAATAAAGCAAGCTTAAAGAAAATATTTCAGTCCATATTGTTCAAACAAGAGATAGAAGAAAATTATCCCTAAAGAAAACAACACTACTTCCAGCTAAAGTTAATGATACACACTGGAACCCTAATCTTAACTATTCTAGATGGCCTGGGGGCGGATATGCGAGGAAACCCTAACATAGAAAGAAGCGAGTGTGCAAAGTCTGGCACTCCGTCGGGGGACTTCCTCCTTACCGGGTCATGACCATTGTTGGACTGGATCATCGTGATGGATCTCTGCTTGTGGGCTTGACTCTTATTTGGACCATAACATTTGTTAGTGTGGTCGTTAGGTAACTCACCATCATTTAGGATATGCCTTTTGTCTAGTACTCCTATATGCCGGGACATGCCCCCAATGTACAAAATAAGCTAGGAAATACATTTTACATTTATATATTGAATATTGTTCACCCTTAAAAGTCGGCATGACCATTCCTAACTACTAATCACATGTATTAATATTTGAGGCTTTTAACCCTACATCCTGCTTGAGTTTTTGGATGCTTGTAGTTGGTTTTCACGGGACTTGGTGTTTGATGTAGAATTGTAGACTTGCTGCGATTGTTTATTTTAGTTGATGTAAACCCCACATCTAACTTGTAGGTTTTGTAATTCGTGATAACTTGGATATCTCTATAAATCGTGTGAACACTTTCAGATTGAATTATCTTGTTAATACTCATGAATGTTCATTATCAGAGAGATTAACGTTGAGTATGAAATCATGTAACAAAATCTAACCAAAGTGTTTCTATTTATACTATGTTTCATCGAACTGTCACAACTCTTTACAAAAGCTTTAGTTAACTGGCGGTTATAGCTATCAATTTGTAGAGTTTGCTATTGCTGCAAAAAGTTGCTACTGCAATCAAGTTTTCTATTGAGCATCACAACTCCATACCGGGCCTCAGCCCCTTGGATCCTAGCAGGCGTTGTCCCGAACCCCGCCGAGGGGGCGATGCCCCACTTAAACCCCCTGGTTTTAAGGGCTTTTCCACTTAGAAATATTAGATTCTTAAGTGCTCAACCTTCTGGTTTTAAGGGTTTTGCCACTTAGAAATATTAGATTCTCAAGTGCTCAAAATCATAATATATTCAAACAATGATGCACTCCACACCTCCTAACTTGTGTTGATGTTTATTAAGATTTCTTTTTGGTGTGAAACTAAATTCACTAACCTCATTCAGATTGGCCTGATATGCTCCTCGTTTTGTTGCATCTTGGCCCCTTAGATCCTAATTGGTTTATTTTTTAAGAAATCTAGAGATGAAGCTTTCCATTGTTTCATTATCATAGCTTTTAATATGCAATACCTCGTTTTGATCCTTAATATGGCGCATCTGTTGGCTAAACTACCGAGTGAACTTCATGGAGAGATCCTCAAAAGTGTCAATTCCTCATATTGGCAAGCTATCCCACCAGACATGGGTTACGCCAATCAAATTTTGGACGAACATTTTGCACCAAACTGGGAATGACCAACCTGCCACTCCCCCGTGTTGATAAAACAATTGAGGTGATCCTCGGGATCACCTGTGCCATCGTATCTGTCGACAGTAGGAGGCATCTTGAGTTTGTCTGGCAAAGGAGTTTCAGCAATGCATCTACTAAATTTCGACTTCATAACCAGCGGGGCTGGTTGGTAAGGCTTTGTCAAGTCATCATCTTCCAGGGCATGGTTTTGGTCATTTTGATTGTACTGGTAAGGTTGGTTTAAGTTGCCACCTCCACCGGAGGAGGTCAAAGCAATAACTTGGTTGCTAGGTGTCTGTGTCGGGCCTTCATATGTAAGGCGTACGTTGCCTCCTACTTCTTGACAGGGGGTCGACTGGTTATATGTTGGCGGGAAATGTTAATAATACTAGTATGAGTATGGTTGGCTTAGCCCTCTAGCAGGAGGTGGACCATTGCCTTGAGGCTGGACTGGCCCATATGCAGGAGGAGGCATATACCAGTAGGGTGGCACATAATAATATTGGGGGTGTAAGCTTGATTAAATGGTGTAATTGGCGCGTACTGTGCCATCATCGGCATGGCGATGTTTTGGTGTGGTGGGGTGGACAATGTCGTTGTAAATGTTGTTGTGTACAATGGTTGCATTACCAATGTTTAATAATAATGTGGTGTAGTAACAAACGGTGTCCTCTGAGTGGCGTGTTGTTGTAATGGCGTATAAGGCATCGCAATTACAGAAGGTGCAGTGACACCTTGTGTTGAACGTTTATGCCACAACGTGTAAGAATACTTCTCCCTAGTGGCCAGGTCTCTCCTCGATGGTTGTATCATAACATTAGTTAGTTCATTCTCAAACCCTGGGGTCGGTTCATCCTCTTCAGAAAACTCAGCGCCTAAATCCCTGGTTACACTAGGTTGTGTGGGTGCTACCGTGAAAGTCGCACTTGGCTGGGTTCTTTGGCTACCCGATGGTGTGACAACGTCTCCGGCTACTAGTGTTGTCGTCCAATTGCTCAGCATGGTTGAAAATAATGGTTTCTTGACTTAGTTCCATCCCACGGATGGCGCCAATGAAGAAAGGTGCACCTGGATTATGGATCTTCTTGGTGAATCTAGGTTATCTTCTATATTGGCAATCGGAGCTAAGGTCTGCAAATTAGAATACCGTTAGAACTCGTTACATAAATGGGGTTATCCCTATGAACACCCTTCGGCATGAGAATACGACCTTGTTTGGTTCACATAATGTAATGGAATTGGAAAACATTCCATAAAAAATGGTGTTTGGTTCACTAAAGATGAAATTTGAATGAAATAAATTCCTGTGAATTTGACTTCCCATCTGAGATGGAATTTAAAACATTTCTATAGAATGTTTATACATTAACGAAATACCCCCATTATCATAAAATCATTACTTGAAACTATGGGTGCAAATAACTCATGCTGCTCGCGAGCTACTCGAAATCGGCTCGATAAAAGCTCGAACGAGCCGAGCCTTATCGATCTCAAGCCCTAGCCTGAAATTAATATCGATTAGATATCGAGCCCGAGCTCGAGCCTTGTAAGTGTAGCTCGTTTAGGCTCGTCGAGCCTTATCGAGCTTAGTATACTTTAGGGTTTAAACTATGTAATACTTTTTGAATGATCTAGATGTTTTTTTAATTGAGTTCTCATACTGTCAAGCAAAGCTCGAGTCGAGCCTTGGCTCAATAACAGCCAAAAACGAGCTCGAGTCAAGCTTTAGCTTGTTTTAACTCGCGCCATAGATACTTAGATCGAGCTGAGCTCGAGTTTTAAATTTTACTAATGAGCCGAGCTCGAGCCCAAAATCCAAGGCTCAAATTGAGCCGAGCTCGAGCTCGAGCTTCAGGAAGTTGTAACGAGCCTAGCTCGATTAAGGTAAGGCTCGGGCTCGGCTCGTTTGCACCCCTACTTGAAACCATTTATGATTTATTATATAATGGTAATCATGTCAATTTAACCTTTTTACGATTCATTTCCATCTCAAATTAGCAAACTAAACATAATACAGATTTTAAACAGAATTATTTCAAATTCATTCAAAATCCAATTCCCTTTCTAATTCCGATTCCTTGAAAAATATCTATGAACCAAAAACTTTTAAGTATTCGGTGTTGGGGAAAAGTGTTTAGAGAGAGAAATTATTGAGGAAGTGAATTGCATACCTTTTACTTTGTCTCGTATATTTATAGTGATCAGTCGTTAGCGTTTCCCCCTTTTTTTAGGAGTTGTACTGTGTATTAGGATTGTGCCCGACAAGTAGGAGATCTGGTAAATAGTCCCTACTTTATGGAGATTCTGATATTTAAATGGATATTCGTAGGGAATAGAATGTTTCGAAATAACATAAGATTTTATTATGTCAAAATGGGTGTTGACCGGCTCATTATTAGCCAAATCGGGTCATACCTCATCGACTCTTAAAAAAAATAATTCCTAACAATTATGATTATTTTGTTATGAATGCAACCATTTTATGGCCCAACCCAATGTTTATGGGCTTTAGGCTTTTAGGGATTCTATTGTACTAGTATATATATCTATATATATATATATATAAATGAGATGTGATGTGGGCTATGTGGCATTTGATTTTGGCCATTTTTGCTGATGTGCCAAGTTTTTTTGGAGAGTTTAGGAGGGAAATCACAAATTGCTTCTACATTCACGATTTAAAAACAAATGGACGCGGGATCCGAATGGATTTGGGTCGGGTCAACATAAAATGGATTCTATATGTTATTTTCCAAAACCCTAGACACCACATTCATCTCCATTCTCCTTTCATCTTTGTTCTGGTTCAAGCATACGATTCAAGCATTGCCATTCCGAGTCAATAATCTTCATTCTTCTTCATCTTTATTAAGGTATATTCGATCTCCCTAATACTAAATCCTCTTTTAATTCAATTCATATTTCCCAAAAGTTCAGCTGATGACTATTAGGTGGAACTAAGTTTTTTTTTTCAAAACCCTAACACCGCTCTTCTTTGTCGCCCTCTGTAATGGATCACCATAAAAAACGCAGATTCGCTTTTTTCTTCACAAGATTCTCTCTGCCGGTCATCAAAACGCGATTCTCCTTCAATTGTTCACCGCGGATTCATGATTCAGGTATGTTTTTAGTTCAATCCTTCTATGATTTTGTTGTTAATGTAATAAGTCTTTGTTAAATTTTGTTCCTTTACTAAAGTTTGATTGATGAAACGGTCCATCTCTCCATCAATTGTAAGCATGTGTGTTTCTAATCGGTTTGGTGTTACTGTGAGTCCTCTTTATCCGATTCAATTGTATTCTTTCTTTTAGTGTTTTTTTATGTTTCTACTTCGATATGCCCTAATTTCATCGCTAGGGTTCTTACTTCACATGTTATACTGTTATTTTCGTCATAATTTGTTCACATTATATAATATATTTAGTCAGACATTTGATTTTAATGGTCACTACTAATTTCCATGTCAATCTTTGTATGAGATTTTGGTAATAAGATGTTAAAAATTGTAGGTAATAATTATGAGATTCTGGTAAAAAAGTGTAGGTTAATTGATTGATCATGAAATTCCTTAATATGGATCTTCATCTATTTTATTTTCAATCTGTGTTTAGGTAAATGATTGTGGCAAATTGAGCTTTAACGAGACGATTTAAAAGTTTTTTTTAAAAGGTTCGTCTATATTGCCCTAATATATGACCTAACTTCCTGAATGCTTTTAGTTTTAAAAATAATGGACTATTACTTTTAATCAACTTTTGTTATACATATATAGCATCATCACCATAGAGCCAGTTTAGTTTATTTTGGATGGTCCGGAGTTTTTGGCTGCAACTACGTTGGACAGAGATATGCTTGCGGTGGCTGGAAATTGATACCATGTCGGTTAAGTTTGTTTGGCAAGGTTAGACTTTCCTAATAAGTTTGCTTGATTTACGGGATTGGATATTAATGATTTGATTTTCAGTTTTTAAATTTTGAATTTTTAATTTTGAAGTCAATTATTATTTTAAATTTATATTTTGAAGTAAACCATTATTGTGTGTGATTTTAAATTTTAAATTTCGAAGTCAATCAAAATTTAAAATTTACATTTTGAAGTTTGCCATTAATGTGTTTGATTTTAAATTTGGAAGTCAATCATTTTTTTAAATTTAAATTTGGAAGTAAACCATTAATGTGTTTCATCCGTTTAGCCATTCCTTTTTCAATTAACTTATTTCATCTTTAATGTGACAGAATTGATGAAGTGCTATAAGAAGGTTTCTTTGTTAATTGATTAATTTCTTCCGCTTACAGGGGATGGCGCTAAGGTAATTAACACCAAAATTCTATATTTCTATTATTTGAATTCTCTTGCTTTATAATTTCTTTCAATGTATCATTTTGTGTTTTGACTTGGATATAAAACATAATGTGAAGGTATATTTTAAACTTATTTTACCGGGTTTTTTTTATTTGGATTGCAGAATAAGTGCTTTGATGAACTAATAGGTGTTTGGATTTTGTGTTTACTCTGCTCTGCATAGGGCTCCTTCAGTTTTTTGTATTCTTTTACTTCGCTCAGTGATTCTTCTATTTTCAAGATAAAAATATAGGCTGCATCTGCATTGGCTACCCTACCAAAAATAGTGGGTGAATCTGTAATAACAAAACTATTGAGATAAGTTTTAAAGCTTATTGAGAAATATTGATTGTTTTTCTATAAATACTTTACCGTTTAATTTTGTAAAAAACCTTCATATTTAATTTTCAGATATGGATTCCATGAACAACAGTCCTTCATTTTTAAAGCTTATTGAGAACGATGACCCGATATTTTTGGTACGGTTATTGGTATTCTAATTACTAATCATATTTTTAGTAAACTGATGTTTGTCTATTTTTTATTTTGTTTTAAACTCATAGCAAATACCTAATGACTTTGCTTGAATGATTTGGGGAGACCAACCACCTTACAAGGATTCAGTTAAGATTGTTGATGGCAACAAGTTATGGTTTGTAAGACTGAAAAAAACTGATGTTGGCCCTGTTCTTGCTGATGGCTTCACCACAGTCATTTGAACCATCATCATTCTTTCTAATGGTGTTTAAATCATTTGTTCATCAAGATTGCTTTATATCCAAAATCATACCTGAGGAAGACGTTATTGTAAGTAGTATATTATACAATCAGTATGATGAATAATGTTTTCTTTCTGTGTATTGGTTTTTAAATTAATTTTTAATTATCACTGCCTATGCAGGTCATGGCTGATGAATTTTGGAGGCAATTTTATAGGAAAAATTTCAAAGATGGTCAATCAACTCTTTATTTAGGAGATAGATTTTGGAACGTTAAGATATACGGATTAAGTGACAGCTGTGTTTTTACTCATGGATGTTCTGAGATGGTAAACGATCTTGCCTTAGACAGGCGATCTATCTCTGTCTTTTCAATGGCTGGAAATAAAATTTTCGAGCTTTTAGTCTTTAATCATCTAACCGGTACTCAAATTCAGAACAACAAGGTTGAGTTAGTTGTTTTGGATGACTCGATCTATGGTGATGATTTGGTTATTGCGGTTAGAATTATACATCTACACTATTATTTAGTTATTAACGCGAGCTTACAAGTAGATCTTGAATTTCACACATTGTTATTTTTTATCTTTTTTGTAGTCCGAACATAAGGAGAAGTGTAGTACTGCCGGAACTTACTTTGAGGAAAGTGTTGTTGTGGAATGTGAAGACGACAAATTTCAGTTGGCAAGTATTGAGTCTGTGTTCAATGTAAACCCCTATATTTTAATCTAATTTATTAAAACTTATCACAAATATTTTTTTTTGTATTTATACATTTGTTTATTGTTAATTGTGTAGGATATTGATGATTCGAAGTTTGATAAATTTTTCTCATCTCTACTTGAAATGGAAGACCTTAAGAAGAAGGTAATTTTTTGTCATTGTTTTTTTTTTCATATTTTAATAAATTTAATTATTATTCTTATTATATTGTTAAACACTTTTTCCCTTATATGTAGTTCAAAGATGACTGGGATAAAAAAAACCGATCCGATAGGCAAAGCAAGTGTTGTTTGTGATGAAAATCAAAGTTTAAAGGTTTGTGTTCATTTATAGGAGTCTGTAATTAACTGAAATGTTTTACCTATATTTTTTCTTTTTAAACCGCTAATGTTTTATGTTTCTTAGGATGATCCGAAGGGGAAAACAAATGTTGTTGTCGATGAAAATCTAAGTTTAAAGGTTTTGGTTCAGTTACTTAAGTATATTTTTTATGAATTTAACTTGATTACTTTACATTTTTTTTATTTATACGTTTACCTTTTTTCAGGCCAAAAGCAACTTTGAGATGGATATGGACAAATTTTTGATACCGAAGAATAACTCCCATGTATATCTGATTACTTAAGTATTATATAAGTCAATGTATTAATTCATTCTATATTAATAATTTTTATACTCTTTTGTTTTATAGGTTGATCCTACACGAAAAACAAATGTTTTTATTTCTGAACCGAGTCTGTCCTCCATAGTTTTTTCTGATGTGAGTATTTCTGATTCGATATTTTGTTCGAATTATGATAGTTACTTATGTATTTTTTTCAATACGAATGTTAGTTTTATATATTTTTATTAAAAATACAACAATTGAATATATCTTACACACGATAAAACATAACAGTCAAATTACCAAATAAGTTGATGTTTGAATTTGTATGTTGACTTATTTCTAGATGTATATCTTATATTTTTATAAACTTGTTATTAATTTTAGGAAACTTATAAATATTTATAATAATTAACAAAACAATGATAATTTATTTATGTTAAATTATTTGGTCGATTTTGTCTATTCGTAATTTCCAAAGTTTTGTAAAGTAATATTTCCATTTATAATGCAATAACATATCAAAGTTATTTTAGATAAATTTGTTTCTTTATTAATTGACAATCATATTTAAGTAAAATGGAAACTACAATAGAATGACAAATAATTTTGATGTAGATAATTTATTTTTTTATCAAAATATATATAATATTTGTTTTGTTATATGGTATTACACTTTTAATTAATTATTTAACGATCATTTGTTGAGTACTAATAAAAAAATCCTTATTTTTATTGTCACAGTTTTCTATTTGAAATTGAGGTTTTGTTTTGATCAAAGTTGGGTTATGCAGGTAAGTGTTCAATCTCATGTTAATTTGAAAACGCCTCAATCTTAAGCTTCAAGATCTCGAGTAAATGTGATGTTTATTTATGTTACTTAATAACAGGTAAATGGGGGATATCTACAAATTTTGATGGTACACGGCTTTTCATTAACGACAATTTTGATCAGATGCTGACATTCAAGGAAAAGTGAGCAAAATTTATTATTTTAATTTTTCTAATTGTATCAACTAAATTTTTATTTATATTTTGTTGTTCATTTTAGATTATGGTTTCTTAAATTAATTTTTATTAGGTTTATTGCAAAACTTGCTGCTTTAGCCGAGTCAAGTAGCCATGTTGGGTCGTATGTGATATGTTCTGTTGAAGATTAATTTATGAACAATGATGTTCTCTCACCAATTGCTTATATTAGGTCAATCATACAGGTTATTTCAAACAACTTATATTTTATATTTTAACTACTATCAGAATCTTAATACGCTTTCATTTATATTTTAACTACTATCAGAATCTTAATACCATGTTGGGTCGAAGATGCTGGAGAATGAACTTAAGCGTAATTTGGATGCCGTTTATGATGTGGATTTATGTTCTTCTCAGTCTTCAACTAAACCGCCTAATGGTGATTGTGAGAACAATGAAGGTTTGAATGTGAAGGTGGGTCTTTTGAATCCAAAGCTGGAAAAGTAGTCTCAGAATCTAATAGTCATCTCAGTTTCTTCAAACAGTTTTCAATGTTTTATTTCGTTCAATCGTATTCAGAACATTTATGTCAGTACTTGATGTTGCTTTTTACTCAATGTTTGTTGCGGTTTATCTTGATTTTCGTTTATTATTGTTATATCAATAAGAGATGATATTATTAATTAGCATTTGTATTTTTCTTGTACGTATAGTTATATTTATTATACGTCGGTTTTTTTATTACATTAGCATTAAAACTTTTATTTTTACTACATTGAAATTCAATACTTTAATGCGTTGACGTGATCTTAGTTTGTTACCCAACATCGATGTTGTTATATCAATAGCATGAAATTATTGTTAATCACTTTATTGTGGTTCTTGATGTTGAATATAAATAAAGAGTTATTATTAATTATTCTTTGTATATTGTAAATTTTATGTACAAATGTTTTTAATTGTGTTATTTATTTATTCATAGAATATATATACATATTATTGTAGATAACTATTAACAATGTACAATCCAAATATAACAATGCAAACCTAACATTATAATAACATTCTTGGTATATAAAATTTTTTTAGTCAATTTTTTTTTTGGTTTTTTTAAATAAATAATTAAATCACCAGTGAATGTATACTTAGAAATAGTATTATATGTATTAATTTTTAACAATTCTTTACATTTATAGAAGAATTTTCTTATCATATGTGAATCCCAACCAGATTTATGTTCTTTACATTAATGAGAATATTTTATTTTAAGAATTTTCAATGATATCAAATTGAAATAGATTTATGTTCAATTTATCTAATTATGGATTGAATATTGTCATTCAAATTTATATATTCGGTTACATCTGATTCTTAAAATAAAATATTCTCATTAATTACAAATATTTCAAAATTCAAATTTCGAGTAACTATTTTCATAAAAAAAATTATATAATCTTTTACATCTCATGCTTAAAATAGAGTATCCTAATTACTTATAGATTATTATAATATGAAATAGATGTATGGCCGCTTTATCTAATTATGGAGTCAACATTTTAATTAAATTTTATATAATCCTTGACATCTCATGCTTAAAATAAAATATCTTCATTAATTATAAATATTTACCTTCATATGGAATTATAAATAAAGCATTTGTTAGTGGGTCAGATTAGATGTGTTTACACAAGAGGTTATTATCTCCAACTCGGAATTTCGGTTTGTTTTTGTATCTATTATTGTGGTATTTTTGTTTAACTTGTCATTCATCTTTATACGATTCATTATTTCTCTGTTATATGTTTGTGGATCATTAATGTTTCTTGGTTGCTTGCTTCACAAATTCATATACATAAATCTTATCATTTGTTTCATATGAATTTTTTTAGGATGGAACCTCTTGAGTTTGAAATGTTTGCTCACGAAATTCTATCAAGGCTACCAAGTAAATGTGTTGGACGATTTAAATCAGTTTGCAAGCAATGGCGTTATGAATTGTCTTCACCTATGTTTTCTATTATTCACTCTCGCCGTATGTCTAATTGTGAACATCGTAAACTAATCACGTTGAGTATGTCCTCGATTTATATTGACAACTTGATTGGAGGAAAGGTAGACATTTCTGAAAGGAAGTTTATTTCCTTCCCCGTTGATACCCCTCTTTCAAATCTAACGATTCTTGCTTCTCAATATGGTCTTTTACCGATGTGCATCCAAGGTCCTTCAGACCAATTGATTATGTGGAATCCAACCACCAATAAATTTTTGAATTTGTGTCATAATAAACCTAAAAGTTTTTTCGATATCAAGGCAGATGCAGTTGGGATTTATCTAGACTAAATTTAACGATGTTAAAATATTACACCTCCAACGTCGTATTGATGATGTTATACATCGTGTGTATTCTCGGAACACACATCAATGGAAAACTTTAACTTTTTTCAAAGGACCAGATTACGCTTCAAGGTTATATTTGTGGTCTCCCGGCACTTTATGCAACAATGTTTTATATTTTGCATCTCCACACTATTGGGCGCCTGCTAAAAGTTATATGATTGCATTTGATGTGGTTTCTGAAACTTTCTCAAAGCTTTCAATACCACAATGTACTCATGTTGTTGCTCGCCAAAGTAGGTTTTTCAAAATCCGCAACACACTTCATATGTTTGTTGTCGTAAAGACCGATGCTATAAATGTGAAGCTATTTAAATTTCAAGATCAAGGATGGTCAGAAGTGTCTTCTTTTACAAAGCTAAAATCAATTTCATCTGAGTCATGGCTTAAGAAGTTAGTTGAGAAAGGAGGAGAAACTTGGTCTTTTATGTCCGACTGGGGTAGTTTGATTGAAATAAAAATTGGCACGAAAGATTTTCAATACTTACAAGACGCTGAGACCTTTCAAGGACTATATAACGTAGCATCTTTTGAAGAGACCGTTGTGTCACCTACAGTTTAGCATTAATATGTTTTTCGTATCAAATTTATTGTGTTTTAATATTTAACATTTTTATTTACTACTCATCATCTTATGTATGACAACGAATACATTGAGTGTATTATTTATAGTAAATTGTTAGTGAAAGTGATTTTGTAAACTTTTGTAACTATTAGAGATCTATAAGGGGTGAATTTGTAATTATATTTTATTTACTTCAAAATTGGTGCAACTCAAAACAAAACCATCATATCACCTGCAACATCATTACCCATCAAGAAGAAGTCTTTCACCTCCTCTCTCGGTTATCGCTTCCTCACCGCCATTGTTGGCTAGGGTTTCAATCTTCAATACTCTTTTGCAAAATACACTACAATCAACCGAAATTAGGTATGTTGTTGATCTTTAATCCGGTTATTGAGAGGTTTTCGTCCTATTGTTTTGCAATGTTCCGATTTTGATGTTATATTTACAAGATTTAACAATGTTCTTATGTTCAATCAACTGTTATACACAATTTTCTTTAATAACAATCCGATTCCGATTTTGATGTTATCTTTACAAGAATTTCCCACCTTTTTATGTTTCTTAATTTCCTTTTTCATGGTAAACCGTAATTATTTGATAACAATGTGATTAAAATTTACGTTCACAGATAATAGGTTAGTGAAATTTGGTTATTGTTTGTACTATTGATTTATATGTATACTTTCTTTATTTATCAGTAATAATTTTCCATCTTTAGTCATTGTTAATTGGAAGAATAAAATATTTTCTTTGTTTTGAATGTGTTTGTTTTTTGATGTTATCATTTTATTTCTTGCTCTAAAAAAATGTTGATAATAATTTTACAGATATGGATCCAAAAAGAAGTAGTTGTTCTTTCTTGAAGTTAGCCGATGTTCATAATCCTACAAAAGTGGTATGTATTTTTTGTTATTATGTTTACAAAAAAATATGTTGTACTTATATGTCTTTTGTTTCAAATTATAGGAAATACCGAATGATTTTGCTACATTACTGTGAGGAGAACAATTCCCATATGGTGATCGTATTAAAATTTTTGCTGCTGACAACTTATGGATTGTTGAAATTGAAAAATATGGGTTGGGTCCTGTTTTAGGTGATGGGTTTGGTAAAGTCGTTACGGACAGTGGTTTACAAAAAAATGATTATCTGTTGTTCAACAGTCTTGGACCATGTACATGGTATCTCGATGTCTTTAAGTCATGTGTTTTGGATAACTCTTTTATCACTTCCATTAGAGTTGATGATCATTTCATTGTAAGTACTGTATATAAAATAATTACTTTTTTATGTCAATTTTGTTTTGTGCATATTTTGTTTAACATAATTGTTAACAAATTTACATCTCATGGCGGACAAATTCTGGGGACAGTTTTATGGCAGCAGTTATAAAGGTGGATCAGCAACTCTTTATCTCGGTGATAGGTTTTGGAATGTGAAGATGGAGGCGTTGTCCGACAAATGTGCTTTCACTGATGGATGGTCTAATTTGATTAGGGATCTTGAATTAGATTCCCGGACTACTTTTATTTTTACAATGGCTGGATATGAGACTTTTGAGTTGTCCGTTTTTAATCATGAAACTGGTACTCAGATGTATTTCAAGAAGGTTGACGTTGTTGTGTTGGATGATCCTATTTACGGAGATGATGGTTTTGATTTACTGCTTGCGGTTAGTGTTATTATGCTTACAATATTTTTTTTTCATAATACGAGGTAATTAGTTAATCTTGAAGTTAACATTGTTGGTGTTTTTGAATATTATTTTTTTGTAGTCGGAACACAAAGAAAAGGTTATTACCAACGAAAGTGATGTTGATGAAGATCTTGGTGGTGATATAGTTGGTGAATCTAACCGCCTTTCATCTTCCTTTGATGCCTATCAGTCTCATGTAAGTGTTTCACAATGTGCCTTATATATATTATATAATGCTTCTAATTACTTTCTTCTATACTTATATGTTTATTATTCATTATTATGTAGAATGACCCAAAAGGAAAGTCAAAGATTGTATTTGGTCACGAGACTGTATCTGCAAAGGTTGTTTGTTATATACTAATTTAATTTAATACTTTATTTCAATACATATAATAAACTTTTTATTCTATTCGGTGTATTTGTTTTCCATTATGTAATCCTTTTAATGAATATTTTTTTTAAATGTAATACGTTAAATCTTTTATGGTTTTGTAGGTTCATCCTAAGGTCAAATCAACACATTACATATATAAAAGGGCTTTCGACAAAGGTTGTTTATGATTAGATAATATAGTTTGATGTTTTTTTTCTATAAAAATAAATAATATTTTCAAGTTTCGTTTTTGTTAATGTGAAAACCCAGTTTGATGTTGTTTTGAAATCTTTTTTCATACCAAACAACACATTACATGTATAAAAACATGGTTAATTAGTATATAATTCATTTAATTATTTCCTTCTATATCAATATGTTAATTGTTTTATTTTCTTTAGGTTGAACGAAAAGGAAAAACAGCTGATTTTGTTTCTAAGCAAAATCTGTCTTCTCACGTTGTCTCTCAAGTAAGATACCGTAACCATGAATGGCTACTTTTATTATATAAAGGACCGTGTATCTTATTGTTGTACAATTTTATGTATATGATTTTTACACTTATTGTGTCTTATTCAATTATGTAGGCTAAACCAAAGTCTAAGTCATTCAGATCCACAACATCAACCGCCCTTCAAGTTGGCCGTAAATGCTCTACATAAAAAAAAGTTAAAACAAACTGATGTAATTAAATTCACCAAGAAAGCCGAAAGCAGACTGGTATACTTTATAATTTTTTTCCTTCTAATAGCACATAATACAGTTCGGCTCTACTCTTTTTTTTAATCAATAAGGTAATTAATCCTTTTATTTTTTTTCTCAGCGTTTACCGACTGATGTTTCAAGCCATTTGTGTCTTTCTCTTGACAACTTGCACCGTGTTACAGTTCAGAATAAAAAATGTGAACTCCTTAAGTTGGGCACAAGAGGCGAGAAGTCTGGGAAGGGTTTCAGGTATGGTTTTAAAAAGTGGCCAGCTTTCTTGAAATTGAATTACATCGACTTTGGCTCTACTCTTTTCTTTACGTACGTGAAGTCTTCTAAGCGTTTGATGTTGACCAACGTCGTACCCAAGATCACAAAGAAAAGACGCCGTTCGTGAATGTTGATTATTATGTTTATGTTAGATGGTTAAGCATGAATATTAACTGTGGTTTTATGGTTGGTTTGTTTTGATACTTGGTGATAGTATTGATGGTTTGTTAGACAAGTCTTTTGGTAATATGTTTTTGTTGTGGATATGCTTATGATGTGGTTAGTGTTTAATGCAGTTGTTGTTACCATATAACCTATATAATAGAAAATAAATAAGTAAAACCTTAATATATTGTTGATTATGAATAATCTGTTTTTTAAAATTCCTTAACATTTTGACTTTTATCATGATTCTTCAACAATAGTTTTATTTTTGTATTGATATGATATTTTTGGAATGTTCCACATAATTGTAACAAATTATAAGGAATCAATTAAAATTGATTTCTATCAATACATATTTGGAAATATGTATCGTTAATTATTATATAAATTTTTAAAAGATTTGTAATAACATTTATTTGTTCTATTTTACTATATGTCACCAATCTATATATATATTCTCCAATTCGGTTATCTGTATCATAACAAAACAGTTTGTTTATGTATCTAAGTTTTTCCGAATAAAAATCAAGCTATCATCTGTTGATCGTGAAGCAAAACTACAAGGTACGTTTCTTAAATTCTGTATGTTAATGAAACCTATTAATGTATAACAAACTGTTATTATAACACCTCCATTACATTGTTGTTTATTTAACTAATCACCATGGATTATGTAACATGTTTTTAAACTAATAAAAATATATTATCACATGGTTAATAAGTTTTTCGTATGTGTTTTCATTTACGTTTTTCAAGTAATCATATATTATCACATGGTTGATAAGAATATATTATCACAATTCATTTTATTTCATATATGTTTTTGAAGTAATCAGCATATATTATGACTAAAATTAAAAATTAATTTCATTAATTTGATAATTTATAATATATATATTCTTAATTGTTTTGTCTACGTTACATGTGTTTGTAGGTTTTAAATATGGCTGAAAGTTCTTCCAAGTATTTTTTTCTTTTTAATGTTAAGACTTTGTTGCGCATAATACCAATTAACAAGTTATTTTTTATTAATATCTTATGTTTTTCAATCAGTATTAGAGAACCTTTCGTTTGTAGACACATGAATGGAGCAGACGAAGTTTTACTGGTATTTTCTAAATTCAGACATTTATTATACTTTTTTTTATTCTTATCATGAAATACAATTTCAAATTATCTTATGGTTTATAAATTAGAATTATAATGATAATTATAAGTTATTTTGGATTCCTTGCTTTATCAGGCGATTCCTTCGGACGCTGCATCAAAATTGTGGGGTAACGATAAAGCACCCAAAAATGTTATGATACAAAGTCAAGATGGCCGAAAATTTAATGTTTCTTTAAGCGAAGCCAAAGGAAAACATTTCTTTTTCCATGGTTGGTTAAATGTTGTGAAACATTTACAACTCAAAAAAGGATGTTTGGTGCTCTTCAATCCTGTCGATTTATCTATATTCAAACTAACACATTTCATTGATGGTGTGTTTCAAAGCTCCTTCTGGACATCGCTGTTATCTACAACATCTAACTTTATTGTAGGATTAGTTTTCCTTTCATTGTATTTATATTAATATATTTAGGTTTTATGAACTGATTACAAAAGTAACATTTTTATTATTTTTTTAATTATCTATACAGATCATTCCCGAGTCTATACTGCCCAATTTCTATGATTATACGTCAGATGAGATAATTTCCATTATAGATGTAGGCAACAAAATCTTTCACGTCAAGATTGAAACGCTTTTTGGTAAAGTTGGTTTCTCCATTGGTTTTGATGTTATTGTTAATTTGTTTCAATTGGAGGCCGGTTGTTATTTAATATTCACAAGAGGTTTTGGAAATTATTTTCATTTAACAATTATTGAAAAAAATGGTGTTGAAATTAATTATGCTGATGTACAACTTGATGAGGTAAGTATACATTTGCTTGCTTCTTTATATATTTAACTAGTTTAAGAACCCGCGAGGTTCGCGGGTGGACTAAAACACAAATGAGTAAGTTTAATTTATTAAACTAATCGTTTGAACTTATTATGGAAACCTGAAGTTGAAAATTAAAATACAACGAATCATCATACTATAGATGTAACAAAACCGAAAAGATAAGTAAATGAAGCAAATACGTTTTTCTGGTTTGAAATATAAATTGAAAGCCTGTTACTCTAATACTTCTACTTGATGGAGTTTCGTAACCAATAACCTTGAAGTCGTTTTGACCAATTGAAAAAACAATCATCACCTAACGAAATATGTCCGGCTTCAATTATATCATGCCATCAAACAACACCGTACCTATCGTACACAAAATATGTTCATAGTCTTTAATCTTTTAATAGGAAAAAACGATTGTCATATAATTTGCAAGGTGCATAGCTGTAGCATGTTGGTATGTCATATCACCAAGCCCTAGCTTGTGATATATAATACTGCAAAACACATAATTTATATCACACAAACATGTATTGTTTGAGCTTAATGAATTAAATTTTAACCTCAAACGGATAATCAAAGAGAGTTACTTATCAAAGCCTTTATACAATAGAAAAGTTTGACCAAATTAATCTCGTACTATCATTGACATCTTTTTCCTAGAGGAGGCGAAACAAAATCAATAGCTTGTATTCCCTGAAATTTAACCATAGAAATTCAAGGGGGTCAATTTCAACCAACTCAATTCATCTACCGATCGGGTATTTTAATGGAATCAAGAACATAGAAACTAAAAAGATACAATAAAAAACATTTGTAATAAATATAGATGTGCTTTGACTTTCAACCTCTTAGACTCAACTTTGAGAAATTTTAAAACTTGCAACAGCAACAGCAACAGCAGTGGGTTTATTTGTGTTGTTTCTTGAAAAAAAGATGTTCACAAATATCGAATTAGGGGAGGGTTTAAATGAGAACGCTAAATATTGTGAGAACCGTGAGAACAAATGAAAAAACCACTTGAACTTGGTCAAAAACAATTCAAATTCAAATTTTTTTTCTACACTTATCATTATTATTCGAATACAATATTAGAAATTTAATTTACACGTTTAAATTTATGTGAATTCGTAAATAAAGAAAGTTTACACATGTGTAAGTTTGCCATTTACACATGTGTAAATCTGTTATATTTACACATGTGTAAAAAATCTAAAAAGAGTGATTTTGAAAGGATAAATGAATGATTTGATGTTGTAAATTATTTTTTTGATGTTGTATCTTAATTACAATGAGTTTTGTATTAAAAAAATGGTTTTGATTGGTTTTTTCATTCGTTCTCACGGTTCTCGCAATATTTAGCGTTCTCAAGATAACCCTCCCCTATCGAATTAAAAGAATATATATGATCCATGCACATACCTTATTGTTGCCCTGTTTTCTTCTCTCTCATCAAAGCAACACCAATAACATTCATTATGATCTTCATAATGAGAGATCAATAAACTTCAATAGATTTAGTCATGTTGCGGAAAGCCACGTGTCATTTGTAAAATTTTAAATGACTAAAACTTCTAGATATCTTCGGTGGAAATCTTCGGAATAGAACTGACCGAAAGCTTGGCCACATTGACTCCTTCAGGTTGCTTTCTATTATAGTCCCACCATCAATATGAATTTTATCATAAGCACCTCCATAAAAAAACTCCTTTTCTCAAAAGTTGCCTCCACCAAATCAATCTATAAAGAATAATGCAACAGTATCCCACCAAAACTACAGAAAAAAAAAAAAAAAACAATATAGAGCACTAAAACTAAAACAAATACAACCAAGAATCTTCTGGTTTGGCGCCGTGATTCAGCCAAGAATCTTCTGGTTCAGCCGAATCTGGATGTTTAGGTGTAGATATTATAAGATGCGGCGATAGCCAGAGCTAATGTTTGTAGGACGGAAAAGGAGTTATATATGAGTTCAAACACAACTTCGGGTGCATGAAATTTGGGTAAACAGAAATTGTTGATGGAGCAATCCTTTCATCAGTTTGGGCAAAATATTCCCACATGCATACTATCAACAATCAGATTATATAAAACATCTAATCCATTTTAAAAAATACAGTTTCAGATATTTATATGATATATTTACCACTCACCAACAACACTATTTAAGATCTATACCAGGCAATGTTAGTGAAACGATGAAACATAACCCACGCCCCATCCCTTTAACTCAATTTCCATAAGATGTTGGACCTGGTCTGCCCATTTCAAGGTTTCAAAGGCGAAATACTAAACCTTACACCTTAATTAAAAAATTTAATCGTAATTATGTCATAGATCTGAAGATTCTAAAACTTCTTGGATGCAAATTTGAAGTGAAATTTACGCTAAATACACTAAAATTTCTATAGATAAACAAAGAAGCTAACAATTACCAAGTGCAGGCGTGCATATAGCATCTTCTGTTCTAGCCACTTGTACAGACATCTCATAGTCATATATAACTAACTACTCATGGACTTTGATGCATATTTGAAGTAAAGTCAACTTACCAGAGCATTACATCTTACATTAACTCTTAATCAAGCAAAATATAACAAATCAACTTAAGCTAAAAACTAATATAAAAGGTAAAAGAGAGAAATTGGTCTAGAGATTAGAATATATACAAATATACACTAAAACATCAGTATCAATGCAATTTACCTTCCACAAAAGTCAACATTTATCTTCAAGATGAGATGTGGGTTCTTACTTAACTCTTCGCATAACCTAGAAAGTGTAACCATAAATTTAAGTTCTTGACAATAAAAAAAATTCAACTAATACTCCCGTATCTATGTACACATAGGAGGTATCTTCATACTTATTTTGAAATTTATTATAATGCAACATTATCATATTAACGCGCGGCGCAATTCGAAAACATTCCATTGGTACAACATGACCCGACAGCAAAACTATGCATATACTATACGGAGACGAAATACATGATTTAAAAAAAAACATATACCTTAATGACCCGCTTCCAGATGATAACTCAAAACGGTGCCTCAAGAGATTCATCCCACACATCTGCACTACCAACAGAGGCATCTTCGGCATCTTCCTCCATTGACAGCCTGATGTACTCTCGATGAGCAAACCGATCCCACTCTGTTAACGTTGGATTCTCACGTTCCTGTATTATAAAAATGTTGATACAATTTGTCAAAATAAATAAATAACCCAACGATTACTTATTTAGCAAGCCATTTACATTTCATAATCATAATGAAAAAAAGCTCCATATAAAGACATAATATTTAAAAAAAATTGCGCCTGTGGAAAACTCAATGCATCAGCTAACATCAGCTCTTGGCGTCCACAATCCTCACTTTCTAAAAATTGATTCCTAGTTATGCAAGATACATTTGCTGAGACTATAGCTACGTAGACCATCAAAAACCCACATATATACATATTTTACTGACAAAAGCAAACTGTGAAGACATAGCTCAAACAATTATGACCCATCTCGCTTGAACACAATACAAACATTGTATTAGTGACTATATTTGTTTCATGAATATAAAAAAAGAAAAGCATGCCCTCACCTGAATTTTCCTAACCCATACTTATAGACAAAATAAATTCATATGAAAAAACAGATTCTATCATCAACTTATTAAGGCCATGTGATTTAAATGGAAATAAAAAACCTTCGTTTTGGTCTCACGCTTCACATCTAACTGCTTAACTTTGAGGGTGAGATGTCCAGCAAACCGCTTAACTTTGTTTTGGTCTCACGCTTCACATCTAACTGCTTAACTTTGAGGCACCCTACAGCAAAAACTATGCATATAGTATACGGAGACGAAATACATGATTTAAAAAAACATATACCTTAATGACCCGCTTCCAGCTGATAACTCAAAACGGTACAAAACAGAATTCAATAAATTCAATACAAAACTTTTAGGCACAATCAAAACATCATAAATTCAATACAAAAACAGAATAATCAAAATCAACCGCTACAAAACGTACCATCCATGAAGCCGCTTGTGAAGATTAATGGTGTACTTTCTCGTCACCACCTCTTCCTTCATTCCTTTAGTCTTCTCCACCATTGTTTCACCTCTAAAAACTACACCTTACCTGCAAAAAACGAAAAGTAATTTAGCATTCGATTTAACAGTTCTAAATCGATTTTAAACGTGAAAACTATGATCAATACAGAAACGAATTGATTCAATTGATAACAGATTGATCAACTGAGATGTGTGTGTTAGATAGAGAGGGAGAGATAGGAACCTATGGTTTGGAATCTGCAGCAGAGGAGGAAATTTGCTACAGATCAAAAACATATTCAATCTCATTAATTTGCAGATCTTAATCCAACATCAAATAAACCTAAAACGTAAGAGCATCAGAATAACATATTCAAAAATAAGCCCTAAAAATTTATACAACATCGTAATTTTAGTCAATATAAGAAAACCCTAATATAAGAGCCATAAAAATTGATACAAACCAGAATATGCACAAAAGATTCATATGATTATTTATGATATTCACACCAAATCGACACAAAATCGGGGATTGAATCAAAAACATATTAAAAAAAAACCCCTAAAATTTGCTACAGATCAAAAACATATTCAATCTCACTAATTTGCAGATCTTAATCCAACATCAAATAAACCTAAAACGTAAGAGCATCAGAATAACATATTAAAAAATAAACCCTAAAAATTTATACAACATCATAATTTTAGTCAATATAAGAAAACCCTAATATAAGAGCCATAAAATTGATACAAATCAGAATATGCACAAGAGAGTCATATGATTATTTATGATATTCACAGCAAATCGACACAAAATCGACATATAATTGGGAGGCATACACCAAAGAATCAAACATTCAGAAGCATACACCAACCTTGATCTTTTTCTCTACTTGCGGGGAATTGAAAAACCCGATCCGTCAAAAACTTATCAGATGAAGATCGATCGGCTGGATCGGGGGCCTCTCCGTTAGGGTTTCAAATAGGAAATAAGATGAAAACTTGAAGAATGAAAAGGAAATTAAACGTGAATAAAACTTCAAGATCTGAAAGCAGGTTGAAGATGATAAAGATACCTAGATTAGAGTTTTTGTTTTTGAGACAATTGAAGAAGTATGAAATCGCCAGAGAATTGAAGAAGATGATAATTAGGGTTTTTGAATAATGCGTGTTAGAGAAGCCGCTTGTAAAGGAAAAAGAAGTGAAAAGAAATTGCCGCTCAAAATCAATCTGTGAGGAATATGACATTGACAGGTGGCAAGTAATGGTTTAAGCAAATGCCAAGTGGCACTAAAATGTATTGTTTTAATATAGATAATAGATTACTATATTGTTATTCTAATAAATGTTGTATGTTATTTTTAGACTGTAGTTGCACCTATTGATGCAGTTGAAGAGCCAGCTATTGATAAACAACAAAATGTTCGTGTTTATAAGTTTAGTCGTATGGCTTCTAAAGATTTTGTAAGTTTTAATATTTTTTTAGGAAGTACTATACATTAAAAATTACATATTTTTTTATTCACATACAAATACATTATTATTTTTATATTCTTCTTCTTATTAATTTTATTTTAAAAACAATACAGCGACTGCCTGATAAGGTTTCAAGTATGACTAAACTTGGTGCTGATTTAAAACCTATGATCGTCAAACTTTTGCATCTGCCTGAGCAAGAGGAGTTTACCAACCGTACCAGACGTGAAAAGAGAGGAGAAGGTTGGCGTTATGCGTTATGCAAATGGTCCAGATTCATGAAACGTGCTCGCATTAACGAGTGTGATACGGTTCACTTTTCTTTTGATGAAACTCATCAAGTCTTGAATGTTGAGTTGGTTGTACCTCACCAAAAAAAGAGTAGTGATTAGTTGTTTAACATTTACGTTTTGGATATTTGGTTTTCGTATGATATACATTTACTTTGTTATGGTTAATAGTTTTTAAATGTTTATTCATACACCTTATTCATCATAGAATTTTTCGTTTATTAATATATATGTATATATTTATTTGGTTACAAAGATAGATTGACAACCCGTGAGTATTCACGGGTTATAACCTAGTACTATGTATATGTCAGATGAATGATGAGATTGAATCAATTTTCTCCATATATTTCTCTCTTGTTCATAACACGTTATCAGCACGAAGCTCTAACCATTTCCATTAATTCTTCTGTAAAGACTCTCCACTCCCTTCTAATTTGTTATGTTTTCGATAACATATCTATTCAAACATGTCAACCTCTTTATCCATCTATTGGTACGAGTAAGATGAAGATATCAAGGGATATTCAGAAAATTACCATGCATGTTATTGAAAAACTAGATCATGTGTTGCATTTTCCTTTTGATTTTGCCTCTACCCAACAAGCAGAGGTCGGCTGTATCCATCAATTGAGGTAACAATTCGAACCTTTTTCCGTGATTAAATGCGTAATATGTATATACTACATATATGGATATACATGATATAAATTTACCGTTATAGTTCTGCGACTTAATTTTTGGTTTCCGGCCATGAAGAGTATGCAAAATAGAAACTAAAAGTCAAGATGATAGAATCATGGAATACAAATCTAAGATATCCAGAAATGAAATCTATGAAATCCCCACATGAATTTTTTTTAGAGGTTGAACATACACATAAAACTATAGTGGTATGATTAAAAAAAGGATTTTGGAATGAGTCGGTTTCGATGAATTCGTTGGCAAAACCGTTGGTGACGTTACCAGGAAATTCTATTTTCCAGGATATAATTTTGACCTAGACTTGCATGATATATTTTACTTTATTGTGAAATTAATTATTAAATGCTCCATCAGTTATTATTTCTTTTAAAATGTTCTTAATTATTAAATGCTCCATCATTTATTATTTCTTTTAAAACGTTCTTATTGGTGTGTGTAAGGTAGAAATAATGATAAGATATAACTACGATTTCTGTGTTCTGATGCAAGTTTTAAGAATATGCTTAGCAAATTAATAGCACCCTATCATAAAAAAAAAATCTTAGCATTGAATAGAATAATTGTCCATAATGAGTTGGTTTATTCATAAAGTATATCAGATTTGTTTTGAATAATAATAAAAAAAATCATCGTTTAGATAGTTATATAAAACATACATACCTTAATGATTTCACGGAAATCACGGTTGTCATCATCATTAACAATAAATCGCTTCCCATGGCTTCCACCGGAGAAAACCGGTTACGAACGGGAAAATAGGACTGGCGGTTACGATCATGACAAAGGTATTCATTTATCAATTAATACTATCATTAATAAAAAGTCAAGTCAACAAAGGTGAGAGTTACATACATCTCTTTGTTTTTATATCGTTAATAATTAATAATTAATTAACATGGCATAACCATAAATTAATACTATCATTTATTAACCTCTTATAATTTAATTATATATTAAATTTCAAATTTCTTTTATTAAACATCCCTTTTCTTTCAAGAGTTTTCTAACCCTCTATTTTTAAAGATAACATAGGCTATGTTAGAGAAATCTCATGTAAGCTAATAATTTGCTTTAAAGCTGGTTTTTGGATATTGTGTTGGCTGGTTATACCACCATTCATTTATAATACATCTATAGCCTACACATGATGCCATATAAAGTTATTTTTTTAAAAGATTATCTGTATGATTAAGTTGCGTTTTATTAAAATAGGATATGTACCTCGAAAGTTTTATATTTGTGATGACCAGATCCAATTCATAAACACTGACTTTCTTGAAGTTTAGTTTTTGGATATAAATTGTATGTGTCACACCCCCAAAATACCACCTAGGGAATGTCCCTGATAGGCGTGTGACGTACCAGCATCGAGCCACTAATTACATTGAACCCATACAAGTTTTTAAATAAAATTCTCAACTCAATTATTAAAGGAAATGCCATCAACGAGTTTAAATGAAAACCAACACGTTCAGCGGAAGCGAATAGTAAACCAAGGCTAATCAGTTTCAAAACCAATGTATAGTATCAAGAATCCAATCACATGAAATCCCTCTAGTCGACCCATGACCACTCCAGCTACTCTAGACAGCAAGTTCCAATCCAAGGCATCTAACGACCTACAAGCATGCAGACAAGTGTGTCAGACGACGCTGATGAGTTCAAAGTTTTGTTAACGAATTTAGTTACCAGATATATGTATGAAACAATTTAACAATTTGATTTGATGTTGTTATTAACTCGATTACCGCAATGGCTACAAGATGAATTTGCCCAACCCCAATGTCTCTATCAAAACATTGGTCATGCTTTAAGGTAATTAGTTCACGCCCGTCCTCCCCGGTACGGTGTGAGGGTGCCAAACCTAATAGCGCTATCAACTAATAACCTCGTTGCCTCCCCGGCAACTATCGGTAGATGTAAGGGGTCTTATGTGATAGAAACTGAGTATAATAACAAACATCCCAATAACAAGCGTTCCTCCCCGGAACGTTACCCGATATCCCTCCCCGGGATGCATGCTTGGAAAAAGAGTAGTGAACTCACCTTTGGTTTGCTCGGTAAGATTAATTACGTGTTCACCGTTTGATCAACCAAATCCTAGTGTTGTTACCATATACAGTCAGCCATACACGTAAAGAGTACATATCCTATACACATACTGTACTTGTAGCATACACAAATTGCACATAACATTATACAAGTCACCCTAGTAATTCATATGACATGCTAATTCATTATCATCGTAAAATCACATAGCGAGTGGTTGGTTCAATTACTCGTTCACGTTTCAAGTCCACACCTCACAAGACTCATAACATTTAACCTTCCACCCCCTGTTGACTCGGTCACAGCCCAAAGATGCAACCCAGCACCACCGAATTCATTTGAAACATAAAGCCCAATTACGCAACCCATTAACCAATACAACATAATGGGTCCTTATTCATAAAATATTGTTATTCAATTGCGGCCCAACTCAATTCATGCATTTATTAGTTCATTCTATTAACAGTCCAAATTATTTATATACATATATCATCGTTATTTGCCAAAGACCTTATGGTCCAGCGGCACCCCGAGTTTATCCCTTTGGGAGATGCCCGGGTTCGAATCTTGCTGCCTGCAAACATTAATGGAAATACAGCAAGTCAGGGGGTTTTACGACTTAAGTCGGTTTCCTCCTGGAACGGTTTGGCGCCACCCCTCGAGCGTCAAACTAACAATGGACGGTTGTAATTCCGTCTGGGGGGTATTACATACCTGGGCTATGAAGAGGCATGCCACTGAGCCCTATCCCGCCGCCGTTCAAAAAAAAAAATATCATCGTTATTCGTATTCTATAAACAAGTAATCAATTTAACGAGTAACATTGAACTATCCCTATCAAATCTGGACAAAATAATCATGCAACCAATATTTTTTGTGAACCTATACTTATCGGTTCTCACCTAATAACATATAGTAAATTTTCAAATCAATAATCACAACCACCTTCTGATGGTGATAAGATTATTCCTACTCCAACATGAAATAATATCCAAACCATTAATATATATATATATATATATATATATATATATATATATATACATAGAGGATCCTGTAAAAAGTGCTCAAAGTGTGAGAAGTGTGAGAAGTGTATTATAACACTATATATAAGTACTATATAACACCATATAAACACCGTATAACAATATGTAACACCATATAATACCATATAACACTATGTAACACTATATATCATTATATAACAAATATAACACTATAGGTTGTCTGATAGCATGTCTATGATAGATGTATAGTGTTATATTTGTTATATAATGATATATAGTGTTACATAGTGTTATATGGTATTATATGGTGTTACATATTGTTATACGGTGTTTATATGGTGTTATATAGTATTATATATAATGTTATATTACACTTCTCACACTTTAGGCCCTTTTTACACTATCATTACCCTATATACATAGATATATATATATATATATATATATATATATATATATATATAGTGTGAGGTTCATTGGGGAACACTAAAAAAGTGGGGAACAGTGGGGAACCGACTCAAACGAACTCCGATTGGACTCATTCCAGCGGCGTTGGAACCGTCTCGTCGAACCATAACTAGGATCTCTTAACCCTAAACCCTAAATCATAACCCTTAAACCCTAAATATATTAGGGTTTGGCTTTTAGGGTTTAGCTTTAGGGTTTAGCCTTAGGGTTTAGCTTTAGGGTTTAGCTTTAGGGTTTAGAGTTTAGTTTTAGGGTTTAGCTTTAGGGTTTAGCTATAGGGTTTAGCCTTTAGGGTTTGGCTTTTAGGGTTTATAGTTTAGATTTTACGGTTTAGCTTAGGTTTTAGCCTTATTTTTTAGCTTTAGGGTTTAGAGTTTAGGAGTTAGGATTTAGGGTTTAGGGTTAAGAGATCTTAGTTAGGGTTCGACGAGCCGGTTCCAACGCCGCTGGGATGAGTCCAATCGGAGTTCATTTGAGCCGGTTCCCTGCTGTTCCCCACTTTTTTAGTGTTCCCCACTTTTCATTTGAGAAGATCATGCGAGAACCACCTCTTATTGCGAGAACCAATGTGAACACAACCAAAAATGCCTAAAAATAGCTAAAAATGACACATTTTTTTAAATATTTTTTATATAAAAATCGCTACTTTTCGAACAAAAAAAAAAATTAATTTTTTTTTAAATTTTTTTTTGGCCACTAAAAGTAGCGATTTGAGCAAAAAAAATATTAAAAAAAAAAATTTTTAGATTTCTTTTAGATTTTTTGAGGTTTAGTTTTTAGCATTTTAGCTTGGGGGGGGGGGGGGGGGGGGTTAGGTTTTTGGGGGGGGGGGGGGGGGGTGGGGGAGGGGGGTTTAGGTTTTTTTTTTTTTGGGGGGGGGGGGGTTAGGTTTTTTTGGGGTTTTAGTTTTTAGCATTTAGCTTGGGGGGGGGGGGGGGGGGGGGGGAGGGGGGTTTAGGTTTTTTTTTTTTGGGGGGGGGGGTGGTTAGGTTTTTTTTAGCTATTTTAGGTTGTGTTCACATTGGTTCTCGCAATAAGGGTGGTTCTCGCATGAACTCCTCCCTATATATATATATATATATATATAGGGAGGGGCTCATGCGAGAACCACCCTTATTGTGAGAACCTTGAGAACCAATGTGAACACAACCTAAAATAGCTAAAAAAACCTAAAAAAAACATAACCCCCCACCCCCCCCCCCCCAAAAAAAAACCTAAACCCCCCCACCCCCCCCCCCCCCCCCCAAAAAAAACCTACCCCCTCCCCCTCAAGCTAAAAAAAACCTAACCCCACCCCCCCCCCCAAAACCTAAACCCCCCTCCCCCACCCCCCACCCCCCAAAAACCTAAACCCCCCACCCCTAAGCTAA